>DVXP01000986.1:0-16678 GCA_018235645.1 Junonia grisea | reverse complement strand
TTAAAAAAATATATCAGATCAAAGTTTCATGACCAAGTGGTAAATGAGGGGTCCACTTCACGTGATATTGCTCATATCCAAAACCAATATATTATCCAGATTAATTTTAAATGATAAATAATTTAAATTGGAACCATTATTGCTTATTCTCATTATTGGCAAAATAAAAAAAAATATGAAAACTCTCTTTGTTTCGAATTTCAGGAATCTTTGAGTGCAATGGTTGCACATGATACAGATGTCAATTATTTTTATCGCTTCTTGTCGCTGAATAGCTTAGTGAATTCTTAAATTCCAATTCATACCTACACGACTTTAAAAAATCGACAAATTTTTATTTTAACTTTTTTGTGTTTTGCATCATCTTACTTTGACGACACACAAAAATGGGAAGGCCTACTAAGTCTGAGTCTACTCTTCTATTAATTTTAGAGGTCTTTCTCATCATGGAAGTACACAACTACCAAAATTAAAATTAATGAAGATCTAAAGTTGAAACCAAAATGGATACATACATCTAGTATAGTTAACAAAACGGTTGCCTTCAAGCTTTCCGATATCGGAGAAGGTATACGAGAAGTTGTAATAAAAGAATGGTAAGTTAAGAAACATTATCAATCGTGCTGCCAATCCAAATACCTATAGTTTTATACTTAGTTGTCCAGGAAACATAAAGTGTCGATTATGCGAATATGACTCGTTGCTAGAGAACTATAGGATACTGCAAGGCACCTCGACAAATATGTGTAATCTTTGTTTGTGTGATCATTACTATTATAGTTTTTATAGTGATAAATAGTTTTCGTCTGCTTTTTTATATCAAGATTATTACTAAATTTTAAGCTCCTATAAAATGAATAATTTCTTTCAATGATTAATTTCAGGTTCGTCAAGGAAGGAGACAAGGTACAACAATTTGATAATATATGCGAAGTCCAGAGTGATAAGGCCGCCGTGACTATAACCAGTAGATACGACGGAATCGTAACGAAATTGTACCATGCTGTGGACCAAACTGCATTAGTTGGACAACCTCTAGTCGACATTGAATTGGAAAACTCGAGTGATGAAGGTAAATATGATACGTCTCTTGTTTCCTTGTTTAACAATTTTGCATTACGAGATACAAATCATTGACCTAAAGACAGACTTATGGATAACATAATTTTAAGAACAATGATCCCTGGAATCCTAAAAAAGAAAAATCAATAGGACCTTGCAAGTTAAATGTACTTATTTCTATTATAAGGGAAGAGACCATCTTTCAAAGACTGGTAATGTTAATGATGCTTCACTTATATGATTATTTACATACATTTGTTAAATCATATTTTACAGGCACGCCAGAAAAAGCTACGGTCGATAATACCAAAGAAATAAAAGGAGAAAAATTAAACACTCAAAGAGTAAAAGTACTAACAACTCCAGCTGTAAGAAGGATAGCAGCACAATTTAAAGTAAGAATATTTTGCAATACACGTTTAGGTACAATAAGGAAAAGGCTCGTAATTCCGAGGTATTCGAAGAAACAGCTTTATCAATAAATTCATAAGGTGTTTTTTAATTCTAAATGTTAAGAAGTAAATTAAAACGTGCTAGAATAAAATAAAATTATGGATTTATTGATTACGCCGTTTTCTTTAATAACTTGGAACTGTGTACCATTTCTCGAACCACGAAATTGGGTGCATTTACCTTAAAAAATTTATAACAGGAATATCCACAATGATGTATTTAATATTTTTAATAATTTATACAAGGTAGATCTCAGTACGGTAAATGCTACCGGCAGAAATGGGAGACTACTCAAAGAAGACCTTTTGTCGTATCTTAATATCAGCGCAGACAAATCTAACGATGTACCAAAAAGCGACTTATCAGTGCAAGCTGTTTCTATGCCTGCGGCTGAAGCCGCAGCTACAGCAGAAGTTGTCTTAGAAGATAAAGTAGTTCCTATCACTGGATTTACAAAGGCTATGGTGAAATCTATGACAGAGGCTATGGTGAGCATATATATTTTATACATCCGTAAAATTTGCTGAAATGTTCAATTAATATTTTACATTACTTTCTTGTTAACAAATTATAACATTAATTAAATAATTATCTCAAAATTTAATAAAAAGTTTCATAGTTAGAATTAACTATAAAACTTTTTTATTATTATAATTTAATTTTAATAATTTATGTAATAAAATTTAATTACTAGAATTAATAATAAAAATGCTCTTATACTTTTTAATTTTAAATTAATTTATATTTTAATTTAATGAAGATTGTTGTACTCGATTGTTTTTTATTATCTTTATAGAAAAAGTATTTAATGTTCTGCATATGAATTATTTATTTAATTTCAGAAAATACCACATTTTGTATTCAGCGATGAATATGATGTAACAAAATTAGTGAAATCAAGAGAAAGTCTAAAAGAGCTAGCTCAAAAACGACAAGTGAAATTGACCTATATGCCAATAATTATTAAAGCTGCATCTCTGAGTCTTACGCAATACCCAATAATCAACAGCAGCCTCGACAGCACTTGCGAAAATCTTATTTATAAAGCCAGCCATAATATCGGCGTCGCCATGGATACACCAAATGGTTTGGTTGTGCCTGTAATTAAGGTAATTCAAACATACCTACTGGTATAGAATATTTCTATTAACTTATGAAATAAAAATTATCAATATGTTTAAAAAAGTAAATCGTATTACAGAATGTTCAAGCGAAGAGTATAATAGAAATAGCAAAAGAATTGAATCTGTTGCAAGAGAGAGGTGCGAAAAATCAACTTGGCCTAAACGATTTAACAGGTGGAACATTCACAATTTCAAACATAGGCATTGTAAGTTTCTTTTGTATTTGACAATAGCTTTCAGTAAATATTAAAACTTATTTACATTATATTATATAATTATTTTAGGTTGGAGGAACTTATACGAAACCTGTGATATTTCCACCTCAAGTATCCATCGGCGCATTGGGAAGAATACAGGTAAAAATAAATATAGAAATAGAAATTAGAGACAAATCAAAAGAATGTTTCGAATTTACTACATTATCTCAGATTACAAAATAACCAAACATGTCCCTGCCAGCCAAACAAAACCTCAAAATAACATCAATAATTATTGTACCTAGTGACTTCTGACAATATATTTAAAATTACAGCTCCTAGAGATTTATGCAAGAATATAACTCTGTAAAAATCTGGTAAAAATTTGTAAAATCCATTCATAGTACGTAGATCACTATGTACAAGTGTTCACCCCGAAAGTTAAAAAAGAGGAGATATTTCACTTGTAACTTTGTTAGCAAAATTTAGCTAATTAAGTGAATTCGGGACCACCTGCTAGTATCTCTAATATAAGTCTCTAATATTATAAATTTATTTCACAGGTATTGCCTAGATTTGACTCTGAAGGCAATGTGACGAAAGCTCACATTTTATCCGTGAGCTGGTCAGCCGATCATAGAGTCATCGACGGAGTCACCATGGCGCGGTTTTCGAACCAATTGAAAGAGTATCTCGAAGAACCTTACAAGCTACTTTTAGATCTGTAGATACACATTTTTTTACAAATCAATTATGTCTGTTACAATGTTATATAATTATTTTTTATTAAATAAACGAATTTGTATGGTGTAAATATCTTTTATTTCATATTATAGAAAAGGAAAAATCATATAAACTTATTTTATTCATATGTGATAAAATAATATGGTAAAAAAATTTTGTGTTCGTATTGTGTTGCCACTATTTCGTATTTTCTGGTATTATAAGAACTCCACTATCTTCGTAAAACTTCAAACCGAGTCACTTTAAAGTAAGCTATTGTCCATTCCGGGATACAGTGCGGCGTGTACTCGCGATGGAAACGAGCAAATATTTCAGCAAACAACAGCATTTCAATACTATTTATTGGAGCCCATTTCAATGCTAAAAATGCCATGTCCACGTCACAGAATTTTTTATCTGAAAAAATATGTGTCAGTGTACAGTTTTACAGCTAAGTGTTACTAAGGATCTCTGCTAAGTAACACACAAATAGATATGCCGAGAGTATAAGAGTTATGTTTGATGCTTAAGATTTATGATGATATCGTACTCGTATGTCTACAAAAATGTAAACATTAAAAGTTTCACATATTTCACAGGAAATTACAATATTATATTTTAAAATTTATATTAGAAATTAAAATATAATTTTAGACTTCAAAGTAATGTCAAATTGTTAATGGTTTTCGATATTTTTAATGGCATACCTTTAACCCGATAGTTTTACTTCAATGTTTGTTACTACATAACATCCTTTAATGTCACTAATAGAATCGTGATATATTTATGATATTACGTGACCCCAATCACTACATCCATCGGTTGAAAAGTGAATACACAATTGAACAAAATGTGTGGATTGTTGTTTATCTCATAGTTACATACATTGTTATTTAAATTGTTGCGATTATCTAACGTTCGTCAGAAACCTATTTCACGTTATACTACCTATTTTAGGTGTTTCCTCGTGGTCCAACTGGCGGTAGCACGAAAGTACTTTCACGAAAAGAAAAATTAGTTTTGCAGTAAACCTCAGTCAACCGGTGTTCGAAACATCGGAAAACGAAAAAAAAATAATATTCGCTATTTATATTCGTTTAAAATATTTTTTTTATTTCAATGTATCATAATCTTTTTTAATTTAAATGTTTTGCTTTTATTATTGTATTAGCTGTCCCACGCAGTTTCACACGCGTCTATATAGCAAAAAAATCGGTTCTAAATTTTTTGTATAAGACAACAATTATTTTTTTTATTTTACAACTTACAGCATTAAAAGTTACTTATTACTGAATGACGAAAGGCCGGAAAGAAAAAAATTTGGACGATATTTCAAAGTCCCGGAACACGAGACAATCCAAATTTTTTTCTCCAAAAATCCAAAAAAAATTAATTAAATTAAAAGATTAATTCAAATTAACAGAAAAGTTTAATATTTCATTGAAATTAACTGAAGACGGTGTTGGCGCAGTGGTCACTACAAATGACTGAAGCGCTAACGGTCGCGGGTTCGATCCCCGCTCATGACAGATATCTGTATTGGCTATATCCATATGACCATACATGTCTGTCATGGTCTGGGTGTTTGTGTTTGTGCTGTGTGTGTTTTCCGGACTCCTAACACAAGATCCAATGATCTTACTGGGGGGCCGTTGAGTGTGAAGCGTTAACAAAAGAAATATTCAATTTTAATTTCTGGTTTTTCATTAATCGGTATTGAATAACTTTTAATGATGTAAGTTGTTAAATAAAAATAATATTGTCTAATACAAAATATATAGAACTGATTTTTTTTGGTACCTATATAGACGCGTGTGAAACTGCGTGAGACAGCTAGTACAGTAATAAAAGGAAAACATTTAAACTAAAAAAGATTATGACACATTTGAAATAAATAATATTTTGAACGAATATAAATCGCGTATATTTTTTTTTTTCATTTTCCTATGTTTCGAGCACCGAGGTTTACTACAAACTATTTTTTTAAGCGTGGAAGTATTTTCGCGCTACCAGTTCGACCACGAGGAAAGATTTTTTTAACTATTCCTCGTAGTCCAACCAGTTGGACAAACCAGTTGGGCCACGAGGAAACACCCCCTATTTCATGGAAAATACTTCTAAAATAATTTTTTTAATTGTTAAAATGATTCAAATAGCGCAGATTTCTTACAAAAAATATTGTCCTTACCTATATAAGTATCATACGAGATCTAGCTGTTTACAACTATTTTAACCCATGTAAGAGTCAATCCATATACAGAGTGCCAGGCGGGTCGATGCAAATTTTTGAGGACGTGATAGAAGAGATAATTTAGAGTCTAAATAACATAACACAGCCTGTACATATCCCACTGCTGGGAATAGGCCTCTTCTCCTATTAGGCAGAAGGATTAGTGTCAAAGTTGATGAGAATTTCAAAGACATTTTTTTATTAAAAATAAAACAGTTCAAGTTGTTTAGATACGTTTAAAAACTTCTCTGATTTATGTTCTTTAAAATGATATAAGTAATTAATTAAAAACAGTTTGTGGGCGCATACCTTGATGTCCATAGAGGTTAAATGAAGATATTGAGCCAGGGCTAACCTAGTAGATTATGATCTGTTGATGATGATAGTAGATATTGATTTTGTATTTTAAAGAACATAAATTAGAGAAGTTTTCTTTTTAATAAAAAAAAAATGCCTTTGAAATTCTCATCAACTTTGACACTAATCCTTTTGGCTACATTCAAAGCAATTTTATTAATATTTCTTACTTAATTTAATATCAATGAATAGATGGTACGGAGAACTTACTTATCAGAGTAACGAATCATAAATAAAAAGAAAAAAATATCAGCATTCATTTTTGTATTATTAGCGTTTGAAGACGGAAAAGTGAAGTTTTCCTAATAAAAGTACAAAATCTCGATTTTCTCGAAAACTGTAAAACCTGGTAGGTACTAAGGTAAATGACGTTAAATAGACTCCAAATTACGTCTATCACGTCCCCAAAAGTTTGCATCGATCCGCCTGGCAGCCTGATATAAGAGCTGTAGGCAAAAAATTACTGCTGATCGTAGTACTCAGCAGTAAATCTGCAACAGTCAGCTGTAATTTTCACATCGTTCCTTTTTATAGGATAGGGGGCAAACGAGCTGACAGATCACCTGAGGACAAATGAATGCTGCCGCCCATGGACATTTGCAACACCAGAGGAGCCACAAAATACGTTGCCAGCCGTTTAGGGGGAATGGATAGAGAACGGGTGGGGAATTTGGCCTCCGGTAACCTCACTCACGCAGCGAAACACGACGCCAGCGTCATTTTACCCCGGTTTTCTATGAGGCCGTGTTATCAATTCAGTCGAGCCGACCCATTCGTGCAAATGCATGGCTCTCCCACGCACAAAATCGTTTCACATCATTTAGAAGCTGATACCTAGTTTCTCAATAATTTAGGTACAGTAAAAGTATCGTATCCATAACACTACAAGGCTGTTATTCGGCATGAATATGCATATGAATCACGCCGGCAAAAGTTATGCAAAAACATTTTTTAAATATATTTTTTGTGGGATTTTCCCTATATTCGTAATATGAGACCAAATTTTTATTCTCATAACGTGGGTTATTGTAGGATAAGTCGTTTAAATGTTCCTATATGTGTGGGAAAATCATTTTTCTGAATGAGAAGTTGACAATTTTTCTTAGTCACGTGTCCCACTCCCCCTCTACCCGCTAAACTGCTGCTCTAAAGATGTGAAAAATTTACAATAGTAGGAAATATAACAAATAAAAAGGAAAATTGTCACAGCTGTAAAAAGAAAAATTTTGTCTAAATTTCATTGAAAAAGAGTTAAGATAAACATGTTAGTTGTTTAGAAATAAGTAATTTAAGGACCAAATTAATGGTGCTTCGCATATCGTAGTAAAGACTACGAAGCTCTGCATACACGTGGCTCGACAATTTCAAGTTGGTCAATTATTATTATTAATTATACTTCCTTCTGCTACCTGTTATGATCTAATCAAAACTTCCAAATGTGGGCAATGCTTAGACGATTCTTATTTATCGTTATATTTATGTATAATACCTAATTATAACATCAGTTTCATATTACCAAAAATTCCGTTATTAAAGGCCGTGTGGGTACCTATATCTATATCAAATTAATGTATCTTTAAGCGACTTCAAAAAAAGGAGTGTTCTCAATTCGACCGGTAGGAAATTGGCTTCCTTTTTCATTTATTTAAGTTAAGTTATTTTTTTATAGCATCATACTTATTAGGGTCAAATAATATATATTACTAAACAAAAATATATTTTATTATTACTTTTGTTTCATAATTATATCAAAGTATATGTATATACAAGTAGGAAATAAATTAAATCGCACAACAGGTTCATCGGCAGGAACATATCAAAGATAATAATTATGGTAGAAACTAACTAAATAGTTTGCCAAACAAATAAAAAAGGTTTATTGTAGACACTAACCTCCAATTCTTATGAAATATACTTTCCGTGGCGACGCTATTTGAATATCCTCTCTTTTAAGAGCTATCAAAGATCGCTGCTTCTCTGTCCAATTACGGTCCAGTTCACGGATCAAACTAGAACGGGCAGGCTTTGTAAGCAATCCATTTAGCTCGCTATACTGACCCTGGCTAATAACGTGTGTCACACGTGATATTGCCTAAAATATTACAAACAATTTTACCATATTTTACAAAGTGTCAAGCTAATTGTGACACCTTAAATTGTAAGCGCTCTTGTTACAAATGCTTGCAAAAGTAAAACATAAAAAAATGCACATTTGACCAAAATTGATACTTAAATATTCAAGATTTAACAACCTTTTTTGTACTTCAAGGTTTACTTTATATTTAAGTTTAATTTAGTTAAATAAAGGTCGTAACGCTTTTTCAATATTATAATTTTATAAGTAAGTAAACACTTACCTATTTATCAATGTCAATTTATTCTAAAACCTAATTTCAAAAGTTACCCGAATTAAAGCGCATTTAAGTTTACATTTAAAGATCGCTCAGAACTTTATCATTTACTTATTTACATATATAATCATGTTAGAAAGTAGGTATTAATAAATTAAATCTTTAATCATGGTTTAATATGCATACCTGCCGAGTTCCAAATCTAAAGTCTTTCTCTTGAAACTCAGGATCCCAAACACGTCTTAATACACTAAAATCTATCTTAACCATTATCCAAGAAAAGGGATTTTGTAATAAAATCAATTTAGGAATACGTTTTCTCCTTTTTTTCGGTATGCCTTTATTTTGACCGAACATCAAGTGTCTTGAAAAAATTTTAAGAAAATCATCATGACGTTGTAAACTGTGTAAGGATGGACGATTTAAATCTTTTTTCGGTTCAATAGCCCGAAAGTTATGAAAAAAATCTTCATGATTAGAAATAATGCTTCGTTGAGAAATATTGTGAGAAGGTAAAAGTTCCAGACTTCTGTGTGGATAGCATCTGTTTTGCACCTTTACTATAGACGCGAAATGCGCTGCAATAGGCCAGCTTGCTCTGATAAAGTTATATTTTGCAAACATCTGTAATTTATCAAAATGAAATTTAACCCATACCTACTTATAGCATAAGCGCGAAAGTGGTTCTTATGTGTATATGTTTTTACGACTAAGAGACTGAATGAATTTTGTTGAACTTTATCATAAAGGTAGATTCGAGATACGATCTCGATGAACGACATTAGGTTGCCTTTGCTGCGATAAGCGACTTCCACACGTGCGGGCCAATATTGCCGACGCTATTATAATTATATTATGTAACAATTATTTGTTCTTGTATCAAATAAATTAAATCTATTGTGGAGTTACCATAGTCCATTGCAACGTTTTCGCCTATTAAACACGGGATTTAGTTAAAATTATTACTTGTGCAATTTTTCATTGTATTGTTCACATGACATAAATTTTTGACAAAATAATGAAATTTTACAGATGACAATAAAAGATAATTCTGAAATTATCTTTGTTAAAAAATAAATGCAACTAAGAAGGTGCTATAATTTATTGAGAATAAAACATTAATAAAAATCTAACGGAAAATTCTTAAAAAGAAAAAAAAGAGTACATTCGTTTCTATACAAAGTATTCATAGTATAAGTAAGCTGCGGGCTACTTTTAGAATAATTTTAAGTTTTATAAAGTACTCAATAATTTCGCTATAAGTATGGTAATCTTGGGCTGAACTCTAAAGAATTTTTGATCTATGCAGAGAGTTCCCCTGCATGGATCAAAAATTCTTCCTAAGTAACTAAAAAAGCTCCTAAATAATTGAAGGTAAAAATGAAAATAAAAATACATTAAAATAGGTGAGTATTGATTTTTATTAAAATTAATCTCTACATACATACCTAAGTACAAGGTAAAAATGTGTAAATAAATGTATCGAGTAAAATATTCAAAAAATGTAAAAAAACTGATGACGTACTAAAGTTTATAATGGGTTTTTCTAAGTTTAATACTCAGTATACTCATTAACAAGTCAAGGAAATCATATAATTGCTACGTGAATCGAAAATTATATACCCCTTTTTACGAAAACTCTGCCATTAGAGGTTTATCAAATGTCACATAGCTAAAGTTTACATGGAGAAAAGTTTAGAAAATTTTTATGTATACATTAAAATAATTAAACTAAAATTACTTATACTGCGACACTCACATATCGAGTGAACTTAATATCATCTATCAACTATCACTTATCAAGTTTTTAAGAATGCTAAAATTCTACCACCAGGAGGTCCCTAGTAGCTTTAATTGTATGTATATGTCGCAGTCATCTGGTTGAATCGGCTATTTAATTGAATGACTTGGCCAAACGTTCGTCACTCAACGTGTAACTTTGTACTTCACAGTTTTTACTGGCCAAAAATAAAATTAAAACTTCCTGCTTAATTACTATAATAAAGTCAGCTATATCCCATTCGACGACTACGCTAAATTAGGTTTAGTCAAGCTGTTGAACGTTACATTAAGCAACTTGACGAGTTGTCCTTTAGCCATTTAATTAAATAGCGGATTTAACTAGATGATCGCGACGTATACACCGTACACTCAGTGTAAGTATCGAGTCAAATTATATCAATACGAGTGTCTCTAATTGCAAAATTGATTGCGGTTAAATAGGTAAAATCAGTATCTAAGTGTATGGAGTAAAGACTACAGACATTAATGTCTGACGTTTATGTCGCGATTTTGTTCTTACAATTAGTTAGTCTAAACATACCTTTAATATATTGCTACGTGTTTACAATTGTATGTACATTATATTGGAGTCAATTTAAAATAAAAATACAGAATGTTTATGAATAAAATTAAAACAAAGTCGTATCGTGACATGCTACGATTGAACGTCTTTTCTATGACATCATGTTGTTTGCGCGTAAAGGGGAAAATACTATTTATTTTATACGTTGTGTGACGTGTACAAATGTCTGTATATAATACTACTCTCAATAAGTGTAAAATTAGACGCTAGGTAAAAAGGACGTCGTTGTCGCTATTATTGCCAAGCCAAGAGTAATGGTCACATATAATATACAAGTTTACCAGAATTTATTTATTGATTATTCTCGCAAAATAACATAATTTTAATAAATAAATCTCAAGACAAGTTTAAAACAAAACATATCTAGAAATGTAAGTAAGCAATTATAGTATCTCTATTTTATATAAAAGCCAAAGAGCTGTTTTATGTATAAGTAATATGACGTTAGCTCGTTAACACGATAAAATCAAATCGATGTTTTTTATCTACACCATCTATAACAGGGGTATAAATGTGAATTTAATCTTAAATCAAATTATTTTATAGCTCGTGTTACAATGGGCCGGTAAGTTTTAAAACCTCAGTTACCACGTGTTACCTATATTGTTTCAGTGTTATATATTTTTAATTTAATTATATTATGTGAATTTAAAGTCTTTCAATTTATTTATGTAGGATCTTTATTTACATAGGATGTTTGATTAGTAACTGCGGATTTTCAAATCGGCTTTTTAATTTTTATGTGATGTGTGTAAAACTCGAGGAACCCCCCTATTTTGTATACATACATATAATTCTCCTGCACGGATTTTTGTTAAATGGATCTCTGAATGATTTGGAAATATTACTGTCAGTAGCATAGCTAGGTCGGGGGTACAGCGGGGTCAGTCCAGCTCAGTGTCTCCTCTTACGGAAATATGAATTTGTGTAAAAGTTTTAGGGCGGCAAATAAGGGTGCGTTTCGATTTGGTTCCTAAGAAAATTACTAAGTAATCATGGATTCCTAAAAAAATGGTCCGAAAACTGAGTAGGGGTTCAAAACGTTGCTAAGGTGGTGCTGGTACCTGGTACCGGATAGGTTGACGCCTATCAAATATTAAATAAAATTATAAATGACTAGCAGACTCGACAGACATTGTCCAGTATATAAACGCACTCAGCATAACAATTAAGTGTCATTATAGTTTTTCGCAATTTTTCCATACTTTATTTCCCTTTAAGCCTTCTCTGGACATCTACGAATGTTTCAGGACTAAAACGAACAAAACTTCATTTTTATACTTATACATAGATGAGTAAACCGATTTGAAGCGGTCATTATTTTATGATACATGAAGCGCTTATAATTCGAAACAAGTATTCTATCTATATTTTATATAGTGAACATAAAAAAAATCTGCTTTGAATTACCTAATAGGCTACAAGTTTACGTCCTCAATGCAGTCATCAGTAAACTAGTCTAGCGAGCTTAATTCCTTTATAATATTTTTGTACCATTAATTGTCAGAATTCATTTTATTTGAGGAAATTATTTTATACTTTTTTGTACCTACTTCATAAGCCGTGTAGCATTACCCAGTTAGATTTCCTGTGATGATAAAAAATATTTAATGTAAACGTGATTTAAATCTGTTAATAACTTTATTTCAATGCAATCCCAGTAAGCGCAAATAGTTATCTAATAAATTGTTATTAGCTTCCAATCTAATTTTTTCGAATGGTCAAGAAACAAAATATTTCGTGCCGTTATTTTATTCGTTATACTTACTTAAAAATACTGTAGCTTATACAATATACATATATAATGTGTTTCATAATAGTGTTGTCTACATAAAAAATCTTCATATATTCTTTGCTATTGAAAAATATATATATAAGCTAGGTTACCATTACATTTCTTTGTTCAACTGCTATTAAAATTTTCCGCAGCACAATGTGGTCATTGTTGGGAGTGGTAGCGTTGTCGTCGGTGGTGACCGCGTGCACGCCCAGTGTGACCACCGTCAGCGGCACCCATGCTCCCGTCACTGTCTGCTCTGGAGCTCTAATATTCGCTGATGACTTCACCGAATTCGACCTCGAGAAATGGCAACATGAAAATACATTGGCCGGCGGTGGCGTAAGTTGACTAGTTTCTATAGTAATAGGTTTTTGTCTCTATAAATATAGAGTAAGAGTATTTTTCTCATATTAATTACAGACACGATGTTTTTTATATTTTCTGAAACCAACAATACTAGTTTGTTTTTTTTTAGAAAGATAGTAAGCAAGGAAGAGCTTGTAAATGTCCCACGGCTGGGCAAAGGTATAATTATTCTTCTATTCTAAATACCTATTATTTAGAATTTTAGAATGTCCATTTGTTCCTTTTTAGGATTCGGTAGTCAAAACGGAACCCTTATAATTTCGCCATGTCCGTCCGTCTGTCTGTCTGTCCGCGGCTTTCCTCCTAGACCCTTAATACCAGAAAGCTGTAATTCGGTATGAGTATACATATAAATCCCGCCGAGAAAGTCGTATAATAAAATCTTTAAAAAAATTTTTTCAGGGTGTCTTCCCTATGTGAAAAGAGAGACCAAAAATTTTTTTTCTCATTTATCCTATGTTGTGGGGTATCGTTGGATAGGTTTTTTAAAAGCATTACAGGTGTGGGAAAACCATTTTTCCGAACTGTTTCCGAAATATTAAGCTTTGAAGTGTCAATTTTTCTTAGAGTCAAGTGTTCCCCCCCCCTCTACCCACTAAACGGCAGCTTCTAAAAATATGAAAAAAATCTTGATGGTAGTACATAAATTAATATAAAAGCAAAATTATCACGACTATGTGGGCTTTTATAGTTATCGAGTTATAGACGATCAAAGTAAAAATAAATATTTCACTTGTTAAAGCATCACATTATGTAAATATTAATAATTTTTAATTAATATACAAGTTTAAATTAATAAATAATAAAGTTTAAATTTAAATAAAATATAAAATAAGGTATAAAACAATATGTCAATAAAACATGTTGCAAATGTTATTTCAACTTAAACTTCAACTTTTAATAAATAATATTAATGTGATAAACATGTTAGTTGTTAATAAATAAGTATATTTTAAGGATTAAACTTGATTATATTAATTTATGTCCGCATAATATTATGATGGAAACTACGGACCCCTTCATGCGCGTGGCTCGACACGCATTTGGCCAATTATTTCCTAAGTGTGGACGCGTATTTGACAGGCAGCCAGTGGACACTCTCACACGTCCCGCGTGCTTGTAGTAGTGCAATCTTTCGCGACGTTGTTTAAAGCTTCGTTTCTGTATACTTTATCTATTCTATGCGTAGCCTCTGACTACTCATGTGGTCTTAGTTTTTAAAAGCAATTTTTGAGTTTTGAATTCTCAAATAATAATATTAAGGCTAGCACCCCAGCCCCCGAGGCGCAGGTAGTATTAAATATTTTAATAATTTGAAAACTTAGAAAACTTACTTATAAATAACAGAAATTTATGCGTTGTAGTTCCAAGAAGTATTAAATTATGTATGTGTAATTTACAGATACACTATTTAATACTGTGTAATAATGTATAATAAATCTGAAGAGCACTCAGTTTCTTGAGCTTAATGGTTTGCAGTAGATGCGATAATGGTCTATTAATAAATAGTATAATATTGAGGTAGCTTGATCACAACCACCGTACCGCGCCTAACAAAAATACCTTTACAGACAAGACAATTAAGCCTTTGCAGATTATAAGTAATACCTACATATAATACCATGCACATAAAACATTTTATAGATTTGATTTGTTTTTGAAGACGTTTATATTGGAATAGCAAATAACAAAAATTATATATTGATCCATCACGCACGTGCTAACACATAATCCAGATTCTAGGTTATTGGAAGAGGAATCGAGAGAAAAGATGTTTCAGAAATGTATGCGGCCTGAGCCAGGATTTAGTACACTGTATAGAAATATAACGAATAATTGCTTAGGACATTTTAATTTAACATTTTCTACATAAAAATAGATTTTGTGCGCAAATTAAATGCGATTTAATGTAAGATTGCAATACAAATTACAAATTGTGGATGGCAATGACTTGTCTGTAGTGTGGTTATTGACAGTAGAGTTTAGTGAGAACTAAAATTGAAATAACCTTTTTTTTTATTATCTGCTATTTAATTTATTTTTTTCTATACAGTGTACAAAAAGGTGGCCCAAAATTTAACATCTTAAAATAAGATTTATTTTGTTTATTAACAAACTTTAGTACCGAAGAAACCCTAGTGATAAGCTTTAATACACTTTTTCACATACAATTTAATCAACTATATGTTCGTTACATTATAACTTAAAGGATCAATTTTATTATCAATCAATTTTATTATTTTCGTGTATAAGACATTATGTATAAATAATTGAATAAATAAATATGCAAATTTCACGATGAAGCAATACGAAGAATATCGTTTCTATTATAAAATGAACGAGTTCTTTACAGCAATATAAACGCCGGTGAAACTGCAAGGGAAAGCTTATTTAAAATAATATCTAAACAGCGTTTTAATGTTAAAGAAAATTTCATTAAGTTGTCGCCTGACTCACGTGATTTAGTGGGACGGTCACAGAACGAACACGCAAAAATCCTTTATTACAAAAGATGATATACAGTTATTGAGTAAAACTATAACTATAGTCATATTTATATTTTGTTAAACGTAAAAAAACCACTTCTTCGCAAATTTTAAATAATTTATGACGATAATTGATATTTATACCCATTACCTAACACTACATATGGTATGAAGAAAAACAATCACTTTCACTCTTGATTTTGAAATTTTGAACAGAATTACAGGAAAACCATCTACTATCCAAGATTTCGATTAAATAAAATAAAAAAAGAATATGAACAAAATGGATTTTTAGCATAACAAAAGACATTTGAACCAAAATATTTCACAATATTGCCAAACAAGCGATGCTCTCATCTAAAACAATGAAAAGTCACGCACACACGCCAAGCACCTACACTTGCTTTAATAAAACAAACTCGACATTTCAATGACTCCTTCAATCCTTCTTTCACGGCTCATTGTCAGCAATTCGTATGCCTTTTTGAGTGTAATTGAATAAGACGATTGCTATCGCCAGGAAAGAATTTAATAATAACGGTATGAGTGCGACGCCGACGTGTAGTATTCATTGTTTTGCTTGCCTTTTAAACGCGAGCGAACATTCCGACAGCGCTTCCTTTTCTTAATAAAATAGATAAATAATATCACCGTTTATTTCTCTTTTCGACAAATTGTATAGTGACATACTCGTATATGTATACAGTAGGTAGGTATATGTTTTTGAGTATTGTAAGTCATAAACTGAGTTCATTGAGCTGATATTTTAACTTTTGGAGATAATTAGTAGTTTTGCCTTCAAAATAAATAATTGGCCAAGTGCGTGGCGAGCCACGCGCATGAAGGGGTCCGTAGTTTCCATCATAATATTATGCGGACATAAATTAATGTCAATCAAGTTTAATCCTTAAAATATACTTATTTATTAACAACTAACATGTTTATCTTATTAACGACTTGACATGACATGGCTTTACTGTACTGAAGGCGTATTTTAATAAAGTAGTAAAAAAATGAAAGTGCTGCAAGAAATTATCGCCACGTAATGAATTTAATTTAATGTAATGATAATATGTAATAAATAATATAATATACGAACAGTGATGTTATACAGGGTCAATGCGGACCATGGGTACTAATTGAAACTACGTATATTATTCCTATTCAGAAACACTTCGAACCAG
>DVXP01000985.1:0-16680 GCA_018235645.1 Junonia grisea | reverse complement strand
GAAGACATGACGAACTCTGTCTGAAAATAGTATAACGATGAATAAATTTTATTCTTTCATTAATTAAAAAACAAACTTATAATTATGGAACAAAATTATGATAGAATAATCACAGTTTTTGATACGAAAGTCTTGTAAAATTAGGAAGAGTAGGTAGCAGTTACTTAGGCTTATTTAGATGTCACTTGTTGATAAAAAAAAATATATCACTTTATGAAATTAATTTGGCATATTTTTTTACAGTATAGACGTTTTTATTTGTTTGTGCACTTTGGTTATATGAAAAATAAATTGAAAATAAATTTAAATTTTATTCTAATGCTATAATTCAGTTTTATTCTAACATAAATAGAAATATTTAATGCAACACATACAAAACCTATTTGTTGCGTTAACTTTGTAAATTTGAAGTAGAGAAAAAGACTTTATATTTTACAACTTTCTTTTTATTGCGAAATATCTATACCTACTTATAAAGAGCTCATGTTGTAAACTTAAATCTGAAACTGGTCACTGTAACTTTATGTATACGTACGTTTCAATTTGTATGTAGAAGGTAAAATATTTTTGTAAAATGTAAGTAAAGGATATATTTCTAATAAAATGTTTAATAAGACAGTCCAATTATTTATTATTGTACAGTTAGATGCACTTTGTGAATGAATATGAGTGTATTTATCATTCTCATAACAAAAAATAAATTCATAAAAAATAACTGGTACATACAGGGTCAATACATGTTGTGTGCTTTAATTGAAATGGCTTAAACATAATACGATTTCCAGGCAATGCACAGAAAATCATCTAAATTGGAGTAGTAGTTCAATCTCTAGACAGTTTTTAAGTTTTGGTTCAGACTTCAAATGATGTAATATTCTAATAACGAAAGCTCACATTCGCTCTTTTTTGTGAGTGAATTTTGCCTACTATAACTATTGATGACTATAAGGATGATTTACAGGCTGTTTGCATTTTATTTCGACTATTAAGCTATTTAATTCGTTCGAAAAACGTTTTTTCATATTTTTCGTAGTATTAATTTTTCTACTGGTTCGAAGTGTTTCTGAATAGGAATAATATATGTAGTTCCAATTAGTACACATGATCCGCATTGACCCTGTATAAAAATAAGGCGGAGAAAATAAATATAGGTACCTAAACAAAAGTATATTATAAAGACATTGCCTAAAGGAATTATCTAGTTCCAATGATGTTAGATGGTTGATATTTTAATAGGTATTCGATTTTTTGCATGTTACAGATGAAAAACTTTATATACACGAATATCACATTTTACCTATAAGAGAAGAGTTTAAGCAGAAATTGGGTATTAAGTCAAAACATGCATGAAATATACAAAATATTTCTAGCGGCATAAAGAAAGAGCAATTGAGACATTCGTTTGAAAAAACAATATTTTCTCATAGTACACTCACTACAATCTTTCGCGTATTGTATCAATCTACCGTTGCCCGCACAATGGCCAGCTTATCAGGCATCAAACAAAGGCTACTTACAACTGTTCTTAATCGTCATTTCACATACGGTTTCCACTGATGAACGTTTGTCTCGGACGTGTGTCTAAACTGTGTAGATATTGTTCTGAGATACAGCCTGCGTTAGTACCGTGCGCAAAATTAAACTACTTAATAGAAAGTACGCAGATGATGTATATGTGCATCATCGACGACTTCTATTGAAATAGGCAGTAAATTACATCGCGAAAGTTTAAAATATAAAAAAGGCAGTAAAATAATTTGAAAAACGATTACGTTTTCTTACCCTCTTAAAGTCATTCATTTGCATCAATATTATATTATTTAGTTTTAAAATATTTAGTTATGTATGAAGATAAGAACGGGCTTGATCTACCAGTACCTACCCCTAGTACAATTTTCGAAAGTTTTCGATAACTTAATTTTCGATAGTTTTTCATACTTTTCTCGGTATTTCGTATTCTACCATATGCGTATAATTAACAGCAGTTATAGCAAATTTTACTATATACGCTGCTAGTGAATATAAGTATGCAAAAATAATAATTTTACGTTACCGAGAACTATCATAGAGAGTCGTACCACACTCTCATGGAGAACCGACTTGACGCACTTGAACATAAAAGAAGTGTTTCGTCCATTTAATGAGTAATTCAGGAGACTAACTACCTTACACGGTATTTTCTCGCCATTTCCTGCCTTTTTCCTTTTTTTTAGTTGGCTGTGTATTTGGTGGTGCAACTGTCCATTGGCGGCGTCGATAACTAAACAACGCTAAACCTAAACCTGTATCAACTATTTTTATGTATAACAAAACATTATTTATCCTTATTATTTTCTCAAAATATTGTGGCACTAGTATATAGTACTTTAAGTATATTTTAGACTTGGTCTACTAATACTTACCGTATTATTATCGAGAAAAAAAAATATTTTGCTCTACATATTTAAAAAAATAACAAAATCTAATTTTTTCTATCGCTCCATTTCGCAAATGAAGGTAGCGATTTAGCTCACTTCGCAGTCTGCACTAGGCACAATGGGTTTCGGAAAGCGATATGCATAGATATGCACTAAGCGGAGCACATGCAAATATGCAGATTCCTGGCCCGCACACACTAATCTCATTCCGCTTTCCACACTACATGTAGATTTAAACCTGGCCACTTGCGATTTATATGTCGGCTCTTTATTTTAGAGCTATAATTAGATAATTATATAAAATAGATCTTAAGTATTTGTAGGTATTAACGTATTAAGCACATATAAAAATGCTTTCAGCGTTTTCCTGTTAGTTGAATAAAACATGGCATCAATTAATACATTTTGCTCGCGGCTTTGTTCGCTTTTATGTTACTTTCTTATGAATGCATATTTGCGAAAACTATTTATATGTATATAGTAACATACTCGTATGTCTTGTTAAATGCATCCACTTAAAAACTTTCAACTTTTATAATTTTATGACATTGTTTATGACATTGATCAAGTCTTCACAAAATATTGGTCTGTTAACTTAATTCTAAAATTCTTACAAACAAGCATGAGGCGAACCATCATCACTTTCAATAAACATTGTAAAAAGCAAATATTCGTATACCATATACCTACGTAAATAATAACTATCGTAACCCACTAGGTATATAATTATTTGTTTCTTCGTTTTAAGCGTCTATGTAAAAATCTCTACCGTTCACTTTACATATTCACGAAGCATCTTGGGCAGTTTATTTTTTAATTAGAAGCTTTTCATAGGCTGGCCTCAATCAAGATATAGTGTGTTCGTGTGAATGGCCTGCGCCGTTGCCTCACGCATCGGGGACTGCCTCACCGATTATATGCAAATGAGATGTCATAACACGTGAATAATTACAGCCAGCCACGAATCGCCCTTTCGGACGAGCCTCACAAATTGGATTTACGTGAAAAGCGAGTTTTAACGGCGCGACACGTATTTAACGTTGGCCACTCGCTCGGGGTGGGTAGGTGGGCATAATTTCCACGCGACCGCATTATGAAGTTACCGTGACTTACCATAAACTGAAATGTTTTATTTTTTATTTTATTTTATGGGATGTGTGTACCTACGTGTATTATAATGATAACATCGTCTAGATTTTTTTATTAATATGTAGATCAAAAAATAATTACAATTATTAAATATAGGCAATATTTTATATAAATACTTTAGTCGATTAAAGGTCAGAGCCGTATCATAATTTCTTATAGTTATAATTTAAAATTTGCTAATTAAAACTTCTTATATTTTCATTTGTGCATGATTAATAATCAGTTTCATTAGATAAAAGTTACACAAAAACTTTTGGTACTCGTACGTTCTAAACAAAGTTTTAATATGGCAAGACTTTTTAAACGCCACTACTTACAACGTTCCGATGGTAAAAACCATCTGAAGTAAAGATAAGTAAATTTAATGCGCCTCATGTTTATTTCCACGCCACTTTTCACGAAGCGCCTCATGGAAATTGCGACCAACGTCGGGGGGCAGCGTGACCAAGCATATTGCGTTAAGGTGCGCTCGGGTCGTTATGCTAATAGACTCCTTACTACAAAAACCTCCACATGAGAAAATGTTAAACCATTCAATTTTGTACTCAAACACAAACGTATAAAGTTCATTTTTAATCGGAAGCGTTTCTTGTTACATCATTAGGATGTAAAGAGATGGTAGGAGCTGCGTGTTCGCCGTCTGTAGTCGCGATAGCGGGAAAATGGACGGTTGACTACGTTTATGGCTTAGACGCCAGTGCCTCGATTTAAGGCGGATACATGTTCCAGTAAATACGCTACATGTACGCGATAAAGGCTTATTAACGTTTATTTTCTAACAGTTTCACCACCGACACATGTTTGACAAAATGACCAAAAATTGAACTCGTACGAAGAAACTTCGACACTGTTGATTTATCTTTGTTTTTGACATTTGACATTGTTATGAAATTAATGTCATATTTTGGGGACATATAATCCCGTAAATGTTTTGGGCAGAGCATGCATCAGGGATTGACATTTTTATACATCCAAAGACGACGTCAACTACTGACAATAAAAGTCTACTCAACATCAAAAGGGCCAATAAAACGGTACGGTATATTTCGGATCAACGTAGGATTTATTCACCGAACTAATTATGTTGTCGATTTTCGATGTACCTATACACCGTTTTCTACTCAAAACCATTTTAATGAATACCTTGTACAAGGTTAATGAAACAGTCCTTGAAAATAAAGTCTTTCATCTGCGATCCAATTTTACCACTTATTGCGCTTGTATGTAATTCATTAAGAATATTAATAAAACGTCTTTTGTTAATCCAGTACAGAAAATGTTCTCAGAAAGATTTTTAATATGGGAATTGTATCGACGAACACACGGTGCTAGTAACAAAGAGGAATTGTTGTTTATAGGTATTACAATCCCGTGAAAAATACAAACAACAATGAAATCACAACAAAACTACGGAAGTAAATGTGGTTTTGAGGTTTTACACTTTAAAGAAACGGTTCCTACATATGTGTGTCTACATATAATAGCTTTCATGACATTATTGTTTATAGGATTCTTTTATAGAGGAACGAAGAGATAATTGTAACTATAATAAAAATTATTCATATAATATGTACTTATTTCTTAGTATAACTAAGTTAAAACTTTTAATATTTTAGATAAGGTAACTAAACTAATACTACTTTTATTTTAATAACTTATAAAATATCAAATATCTTTCTTATAACGTAAACTTAACATTTATTGTGTTACTTTTAAGCATAAAATAATATAAATAAAATTAAGTACACGTATCAGTTTTAACTTTCGTATCGAGGCGTCCAACCATAAATCACGAAGCAACGCCAGCAGCATAGACAATACTGGTTTTTATACATCTTTTATTACACGATGTTAAACGGAACCTAAAGTAATTTATAAAACCACTAAACTACCGCTCTCACACCGTGAATACGACACAAAAGTAAAAACGAATTGCAAGATGAAGCCTTTGTGGTTGCGACGTTTGATCTGTAATTAGGGTATTTAATAGCATAATGGCTGTAACGGTCCCGATCTGATAGCGTCGTATTTTTAAAGAAACGCTTAAACGTTTTTTTTTAAGCGTGAAAGAAAATTAAGTGAATGCGTGTCCTTCAAATTGGTCGATTCGGCTAATAGTGTGATAATGATGCTAATAGTTACTATGATGATGGTAATAATAGTGAAATACTATTGTTACGCTTTCTAATTGTTAATTAGGCTTATTGCTACTTATGCAATATAATTATGTATTAAAACTAAACGATATATTAAGCGTGTAGCACTCTATGGATATTTATCACACGTCATTTCTAACGTCACTCAATCTCCTTTTATAAGTAACTAGCTTTTGTTCGCGTCTCCGCCTATGTGGATTTCAGTTATGGGTATCTATTCTATCTACCTTCAGAACAAAATTCTTAAAAGTGATTCACTAGATTAGAAGTCAAAGCATATACCTATAGACAGATTCCAAAAGTAACTGATAGATTTATAATACTAATACGAATAGTTTATACCTAAGTATTATAAAAAACGGATACAAATAAAGATAAAGATAGGTTTGTGTTTATACCATACAAGCATAGTGTTTTTCGCCAATTTTAAATAGGACATATCAAAAACGTATTGCAAATATGTCGATATCATCTAATCTAAAAAATATACCTCTAAGTGCGTCTCTCCACCCTCTCAAGTGAAAGTTACAATAAATAAACGGCTAAACAAAACGAGGATTTCGTAAACGTCCCCCGTGAAATGCCGGACATACCCGAAGGCAGGTGTGGTCGCGGCTCGACGCTAATGAACACAATGAAGACGTATTCCAAGCCGTATCCGGCGTTGATCGATTGATTTACTCGCTGCCACCGCGCCCGAGCTTTTTGTATTCGAATGTCACTTGCTATTTGCATATCGGTGACGACTGCCGGGCGAATATCGAGTACGAGTACGCAGCCCACGTTGTGCGACTAACGTCTAAATCCAATAAGAAGGGAAGAAATAACGACTTGTTGAGACCGTACTAAATTATTCAGTGAAATTGAAAGTAAATAATTTCAACAGTTTAAGAAAATATACTTCAAAAGTCCCAGCTAATTGACTCATTTTTTTGTTATGAAATCAAGATAAGCGGGTCAAACATAATATGTCATCTAGGTTGCGTAATGTTCCTAATATTATTATTGTATCTATTCCCTGCAACATACAAACGTCATATTAAAATCATAATGAATGAATCCTTAAAACACAAGACCAAAATCCCCAGCCTACGCACATTTGATTATGTGCTTAGGTAATGAATACTTTTTTTTAAACTTCGGCAACAAGTAGCATTTAACACTTAGCCATTGACACATAATCAACTCACTCTAAGTTTTGACATTTGATAAACCTTGCAAAGCAATAATATCACGGGTCCCAATTGGTGTTATCACTGTGCACAAAGGCAGTATTTAAGTAATATTCTAATTGAAATCCATTGCGCGTTGCACGCAATAAACACGACATGACGACATGTGACGAGATATCGTCATTGCAACAACAATGTGCACTTTGCACAATTGACGACTTTTATCAGATGACAACACGAACTATGAATAACTGATTAAGAGTCAATTGTAAAGCAATAAGCTGCACGCATTCAGCTACTACTAAATAAATGATAAAATACTAATTCTCTAGCCTAAGGGTGTAGGCTCTTCTTGAAAAATATTTTAAGTATTTTTAATTATTTATTTAAGATATTATTATGTTAAACCAGGTGAATATGTAATACTTTACTTTTACTTGCTATTTATTAAAGAAGTTGTTCAAAGGTCCTGCCAAACACGGTTTAACTGAAGTCTTTTAATAACTAAGCCAACTTAGGTTGGCCTGAATCGTTCATGAGATCTTGGACTAATACAATCAGCTCAATCATGATTAAAACAATAGTTAACAGCAGATTGACACATAGAATACTGATAACTTCCGAAGACTTCATTATTTCTCATCATCTACAAAAGCATCAGGCAATAAATATTACACGTAACTTGGACATAACAAGGAGTTATACAAAACGATGTAAGGATATGTTAATTTGTTGTCTGGACGATTTAGCGCCCCTCGGTATCGGCAACATTTGTAGTTCAGCGAGGGTCGCGTATCTGGGATCTACATATTATTGATACCACTTAGATATTCCTTTCATCACTAAAAACGTTTAATGACCTGAATATGTATGTGCGGTTGTATAAATAAACGTTTAAAGTATTAATTAGGTAGATCGTGCGATAGAGTAAAGTAATTAGGTCCGTATAAGCTAATATAATCTGAATAAATATTTACTGAAGGGTCTTGAAGTGAAACAGATGTGTACTTACAAGCTAACATAAAAACTATTGTTTTTTTTATTATCTTATTATCGCAATTTTGTAACTAAACTTTACAAATAAAATAATTAGACTTACAAGTAACTTAATTTTTATCACAATTTTTATACTATTGCATATTGCCATCACATAAATAATTATAAATTAGTGACTAGATTTAAACTACTTCTATACAAGAAATGCATTACGTTGGCAGTATTGGCACTTGAAATAAGAAATATGTTATTAGAAATACAATAAGCAGTAGTTCAGAATATTTAATACGCCATATTCTTGGCACGGAAACAAAAAGGACCTATTAATTATTTATGAAAATATCAGTTTAACCCTTTGATTATTTTTGAACGCATTCGACCCCTTAACTTACTTTTGACAAGCTGCTAATCATATTCAAACACCTTGCGATATTCCGATGCACGGCACTTAGAATTTTAAAATATTAACCCAGGGCGCGGGATCACTCGGAGATTTGAAGAATAAAAAGAATATGATGGTAGTTAGACAGGTGTATTTACGCCGTTAGAAATTATTTCATTTGGTAATCATACTATTCGTTATATCATTATCGACATAGGTTAATACCAGTGAATGAAAACATATTTTTCATGATAAAAGAAGATACTTTGTTTACTTAAAACCTATTGTTTTTTTTTGACTAAATATAAAATAGAGATTCTACATTTAACACGAGAAACAACAAACATTAAACATCTATATATATCGTTAGTCTGAATATGAATGTATTAAAACCGTCTTACTAAGCTAAAACGTAAGCCATCCAGGGCATGCAGCGTGACGGTCAAAAATAATATATTCATACTTAGAATTATCAGCAGTAATAAGATCTAAATGAAATACACAACTGGAACGTAAGGGCGGAGTGTTTGCGCCGCGGCAATTAAAAACCCATCATGCGAGTCTCCGAAAGAACTCGCCGTGACGATCGCTACACATATCTAATATTTAATAATTAAAATAATAAATGTACATCGCCTATGTATTGTTAAAATCTTGATTACACTACTTCCTTAAAGGCGGCAAAGAAAAGAATCGACCATATGGCAGCTAGTAGGTATTTCTTTTTTTGGGTTTTAATGAGTAGGTAAGTGAGTACTGGCGAAACCACCACAATAAAATAATTTGAATTTCAATACTTGCAATATAAAATGGATAGTTTGGCTTAATCATCATTTTGCAATTATGTGCATTTGCAATTAATGTGGAAATGGTTATTTTTCAGTTTTGTATTTCATTTTCATACAAATCATTTTTAATTATTTCGTAAATATTATTAACATTATAGTAAACTATACAGTAATTAATATACAGTAAACAGTACAGTACTTTTTTATCTATAAATAAAAATATAAATATCAAAAGTTACAACCCTAAACGACAATAAAATTATCTAATTCGTTTCACTCGATTCGTTAGAAATGAATTATTTTTTCATGCGACGTTTTTCGACGTTCCAAAGAAAGGTATTTATTTGCGATGGAGAAGATAAACTCAAACAAAGCAACTGCCACGTCCTATTGTTTTATAATGTTATGTGAAAATTCTTTCATTCCAAAGCCGATATTAAAATGTAACGGTATGTATAATTCTTTTTTAATTGGTTTGCCGTAACACGTATGCAGTTCACACAATTTCGTTGGCTACTTAAGTTCTATTATTAACAATTTGGACAAGAATCGTATGTATTTGTTTTCTTATTTTCGATGTCAGTTTCCCAATAGACATAACGTTAATTTTTAAGTAATTTCAAGTGATAAAGTACTTAAGTAATTAATAAAATCATGTTAAACGATTACGTTTATTAGCAGTTTTAATTATCAATTCATTATTATGCAACTTTTATTGATATCATTAAAAATATAGAGCTATTTCTCGGTTTGTCTTTTAAGACACCCAATGAGATCTCAGCGTTTTTTTTTTCAATTGAATACTTGGGTTTACCAACAAAGGCAAGCTTAGTATTGTTAGATTATTTGCTATGTAGTTATTACCTGCTTGAATGTACGCTTATCGCCGCCGGCCAATGGGAGCCGTAATAAAACACTAATTGTAGGGGAATGCTCGCCAATGACTGAGCATTAGGGTCCGAGTACATAAAGTAAATATATCGTGACTGGAATCTTGGTGATTTCTTATCGTTTATTTTATGTACATGTTATGTATTTTTTTAGTCGTATGTTGATTAACCTCAGTTTACCATATTAGATAATTAAGCATTTAACTAAAACACATATTTAATTTTAGAATATTAAGAAGGCATATTATAAAATTAAATACCTACACAGGTTTTTTAATCGGTTATAGTATGAATACCTAATAAAATGCTTTTATAAACAAGCTTTTTAGAAATATAACTGGGTTTATATTATATACAATACTAGCCATTTAACCATTTAAGTCTTTAATATTATTTAACTATTATACATACTATTTTCTATATTGTCGGCTTACACCCGACATACGATATAAACATATCCGGGTTACTCGAAGATTATACAAGTATTTTTAACGAATTTGAACACAAATGAACAGTTCAAACCGTGCAAGACTGTCGGTTGGTCTTAAAGACCAGAGATTTTTAATTTATGCTAATTGTTTACCGTAGCCTATGTGCACCTCGACACAAATTATTATGCTAAAAGTACAACGCAATAGACCATAGACTTTGTATTAATACGCCACAAACATTAAACTTATGAATACAATTTCATCGCGAATATACATAGTAGTTTATTATGAAGCCTTTCCCAATAGAGAAATATACCTAATTGAGACAAATGATATTTATTCCGATCACTGACGTAATTGATTTAACTAAAAGTAGGCTAAAAATACAAACGAAAGTTGTCACTTTATAAATGAATTAAAAAAATAGAAATTAATATTACCTATTTTTTTCAGTTCAGACAATTCCAGTAATTATTTGGTGGAGCTCTTAACAAATGAGTACATTGTAACCAGCTCTATATTATCCAGGATAAAAAGAGTTTCCAAAGTTATCATAATTTTCATACATAAAAAGTATTTTTTAAGAAACGTGCTTATGGCTCGAAAATATCTTGATAAAGATTTTCGTCATAATTGGTATTCAAAATAATCTAGGTTTGTTAGAAAGGAAAACAGAGATATAAGTAGGTTTTCTACCTTGACAAACTTCTATTTGTTGTTAAAATTTTTATTTGAGAACTTATAAATGTCTATTCAACGAACGTGACCTATGAGGTCCAGTCTATATGTTTCTAATTCTGGGCGAGACGCTGTACGGAAGCCCGCTACTGTGCCTCCATTGTGGCGGCACTCCTCAATTGGTTACCACACTAGTTCGTCGCGCTCCGGGCCAAAGGACGCCGCGGCCATTGTCACCTGTCCACACATTGCATACTAGCTGTACTTATACAAATGTGTTTGAGAACCTAAATAGTTCATCGCTAAGCTTGTTAAGTTATTAGATATCCTCCAGAGGGTCAATTACAATACCTACTTAATGATCATCGGATTCTTCGAAATAGCTTCTTATTTCTTAGCAATAATCCTCCATGAAGTTCTGTCATTATTTATTTTTTTTATCCACATATTGCGAAGAAAATGCTAATATCAAAATCCTCATAGTGCATTATTCTGAATAGAATACTAATTTCAATACTCAAATTTAACCTACATCAAATGTGACATTAGAAGTCCGAAAGTTTTTAATAAATAACTATTCAATAAGAAAATACATAAATCAAAAAATCAAGCAAAGCTACATCTCTGAATCATCGTCAAATACCATTTTCATAATAGTGTGTATTATAAAAAAATAATTTACGACCTCCAAATAGGCCAACAATACCAAGTAATGTGTCAAAATACGGCCACAAAGCGAACACGATGAGCATTCAAAGGACGCGGTTGGTGAAGGGGTCACAAAAGTCACAATGAAGGATCTCCTCGTAAGGTCGATTAACAAAAGATGTCGCCTGTTGATTTAACACAAAAAATACTATGAACTTCTGAAGCAGTTAATAGGGCTGAGGCACAATGGACTCCTGCGGTGGTATACTTGAATGACGACCTCGTAATTTATTTAATATTCGTGTCACTAACAAATTCTAAACATATTCCTTCTAAATAACAGTCATAGGAATACGAAAACAATTTCCAATTAATTTGAAGCTATAAAACAGTAATAATATTAAGTTCGTATGTAGTTCAATTTTAATATTATTCAACGATTGTCGGTAATATTTCAACCTCGTTAATCTCCTATTAAAGCTGTCATAAGCCCTGTAGCACGCGAGTGGATTCCAGCCGAAGAAAGTCATGCACAAACTATTCGAGTTAGGAAAAAATCAATCGTATTTACATTTAACCGGAGCTATTAATCAACGCGTTTGTGTGCACAATACATCAATAGCGCTGCTCTAGACAATCGCCGATAAACTGATAAAGAAATGATACTAATATGAATAAATGTTCAGCGATATTTTAATGTCCGCTATGTTCTTGCGGAGATGGAATTTTTATAATATTATTTAGGCATGCTTACAGATGAAAAATTCTTAAAAGCAGTAAGTGGGTGGATGTAGGTACATAAATAAAAACATGCAGATTTTCTATGTATGTATGGATGTAATTAAGTGAACATGAAATAGTGATCCCAAAATTTAAAATTTCACCTGAAATATTTAATTCTAATATGAACTCTATACTTTTTTCTATTCTAATATAATACGTCTTGTATTTTACAAATTAAGATATTTTATTCAATAATTCGTATGCGTTTATATCAAATCTTATTCCATACCAGTGAGCTGTTAATCTGTTTAAATGTGAGCGCGCATAACAAGTGAAACTAACAAGCCGCTAGAGGTCGCTAAAGCTAAATTATAGCCGCTAAGTAATCACTCATCATCGCGCAGCATTTTACGCGTGGTCTGACCTCTTCTAAATCTCTACACGTAAATAAATTATCTCCTTTGATACATGTCTTAAAATCTCGCTCTCGTGAAGTGATCATCCCAATTCTTGTATTGTATAACATCACTCTTATTTTCATTGTTCGGTCGTACAAAAATATATGTATGTATAATACTTTATCGGTTTGATAGAGTAAGAAGCTAGTTATACATAATAGGCTGTTAAAATTTTTTTAATACATTTGCTATCTTTATATATGAGGAAAAGTGAGAGAGTTACTTCTTGTAACTGGAAAAAAATCTTGACTCAAATATAACTTACTGTTAATCCAATTGTTATTTAAGCGCAATTTTTTGTCAAGATGATGCTGTCACGTACTTATAACCTGTAAACATTGATAATGGCACAAAAAGCTTAGAAATAATGTTTAAATACCTAATTTCAAATAAAAATTTTCCATCAAATCTTAAATAGGAACTCTATTGGGTTAGAAGTTACAACTAGATAGGTTCAATGATTATTATTGTTGTTGTTGTAACTCAATATTGTGGCCATAACAATAAGTACAACGATATTGTACAATAAATCGTTGACAATGTTGCGTAAACTCAATGGCTTAAGCAATTTGAAGCGATCAAAATCGAACATTCTAACATAAACCTAAGCTTTCGCATAACCTGCTCCTCTGCTGACAAATATGTGTAATTCCGTGTAATGCTACGCTTGCCCTCTTTCATAACTGGCGGCATTCGTGTTAAATCTTAGGAAATTTATCAAGGAACCGTAATAGCAAGAGTGGAATAGCGAAATTGAACGGGTATGAACTTTCGAACGACACGAGTTAGGAATTAAGTTTGACAGTAAATAGAGGTGTAACTCAACGATGTTCGTGCGCACGAAGGGAGTATCGACAACATAATGAGGCGAGGCCTGATTGCCGGCTCGATTCGCGGGAACTCACCGTCTATCGCGGTTCGCTTAGAGCCTTATTAATTGTGTCATTATCGGCCAGGAGGATTACTGTACCGTAACGTGACATGTCAATTCACACACGAAGACAGTCGTATATAAACGTAATATGCACATGTGCAACACTTCTTACTAAGTAAGTACTTACACTATATTTTATTAAGAATGTTTTTCTTTGTGTACAATTACGTATGTATTATTTGCTTAATGAATATATAAATAGTTCGCTTGATTAAAAGCTTTATCTTATTAGAAGAAGATGACCAAAAACGTAAACTTTATCATGAAGTATTAATTTAAGAAGTAATTACTTCAACAGTTAGGTATTACATAATTATCGACTATTTTATCGACACTTTAATCTTCGGAATATTCTCTCTTCCATCTTATTTTCTTACTTTACTAGACATTTCGAAAGCACTAAAATATGTCAATTTGTAAGTGCAGCGTGATCGCCCGCCAATATTTTAGCCGTCACTGGCAAAACGTAGGATACAAAGCGGAGAGCAGTTTAGGAGAGCCCGCGCGATGAAGGCTCACTCATCGGGTTCAAAAGCCAACTATGTAATTTGCCGCACTCGGGTCATAACCACAACACAATCACCTAATGGTGCTCTAGAAGAGCTCTATAACTTTTAAGAGGAAATCTTAAAACATGAAATTAATAAACATATGTCAAAAGCTACTTTTTAGCAACATATTATTTAAACGCTAAGTAACGCTGTCTGTCGAATTTAATACCAAAATTCTTCGAAAACTAATTTCGATAGATGCTAAGATAGAATCTAAGTGAAGGGCATAATTAAGCTTCTTTTTAATGCGTTAACCAAAAACTCATGTCGATTTCGGAAAGCCAATACAACAGACATAGGTAGCGTGCATAAAGTTTACACGCCGATTTTATCTGTGAGTCTTAATTAATAACCATTTCTTTGTTTGCATTCCATTTTATACAAAACAATATTAATATTTGAGTACTTTGGTTATTCTTGTTTCGCTTCTTTACTATCTAAGTCTACACCTAACTGAGCAAAGGTTCCATAATCGACTCTAATCGCGTGCTTGCGGGCAAAGCTGCAGCACATTGCGAATTTTACGTTCACCTGACATTCAATACATCTCCAATAGAAATCGCGACTTTATGCTTATTAAAATAAGGATGAAATCAGACGATCAATAACAAAAGCATGACAACTGGGATATGGTTTGGAGGAAATGGCATATCCTACTCACACTAAAATAAAGTCGAAGTTGGTACAAATTTCCTTTATCTCTGGGTGCATATTAAGCAGGAATCAATCAAAATAACATGCCAAAATGTGTTTGTGCCCACCCGAGCCTACAAATCGCCTCTTTTAGTGTTATTGTCTTGACCCTAATGACTTGCTTTACGGGCGATAAATGAATATTAATTTTGAAAAGCTTTATAATATTTTTTGCAATACTTATTCGCTGTTTGCTTTTTAAACATTGATAAAAGCGTAGTAAATTAGGTATGTTGCTTGGCGACATTGGATAGAAAATAGTAGAAGGAAGATTTTGATAATTCTAACTATTGTAACGTTTACTCTCATAATAACTTCTTCGCCATTTTGACAATGTTTATAATTTACCTTTTACCTAATTTTTTTTGTCTAAGACGAAACACCTCACTAGAAACCAGGTTGTTAAAGGTGTTACTGTTGATGTTACAGTAATCATGCTAAAAAATCCCTTCATAGTAAAATAAAAGTAACATGTATTAAAAATTATAAAACGGGCGGTCTTTTCATCCATCACTCGAATATCCTTTAGAACCTTTTTTCCATAACGAGTCGACATTACGCCAATTTAGTGGACTAAGTGATATTAAGTGAATCTTACGGTTAAGAGTGAACTGATTTAGCGTTTCCTTGCCGCTGGTTATCATGCATCACGACCAACCGACATCATCCTCCTTAAAAACAGTTTAGTTTTTAATAAGACGTCGTTAGAATATACATACAGTGTATTAACGGGCCAGAGAATACGTGTATTTTATTTTCAACATCAAGACTTTTAATTTCAAATAATATAAAATCGATTTAAATTAAATTCCTTTTTCAGTATAGGTACCTACGCACACATTTAGGGTAATTTTATTGAGTACTGTTATATATTTTCTTTAATCCAACTCTAAACTTATAAAATGAAAACTGGAAACCTACTATAAAGTTAAACAAAACATATGTGTAATTCCATACCTTTAATAGGTAGAACAAACAGATATTAAAATAAGACATTATGAATTATAGAAATGAATGTTTATTTTACGTCAATTAGGATACATTATGATATTTCCCTTGCTGCTAATATAACAAAAAAATGTAAAATTAGTCTATGGCACGAAACCTCCAGCGACGTCGCTGCAACGCAATGATTGATGGCTCCCGAAAGCGGAGCCGACGGCGAACTCGGGATTTATCACCGACTCCCTGTGCAGACTGTATTCAGACATGTCTTGATTCATCCACAAAAGTCCGTAAAACCAGGGCATAAGATTGACAATTCAATAAAAAATTCAACAGTAATAGATTGTACTGTACAGATACACTACATACGTTTCGCGCGATCACATGAGACTCGATCTTCTACTTGAATACAGAATTGATTCCGATTTAGAATCCGTATGTTATAATTTAAAAGAAAGATAAAACGACAAGCTTGAAACAATATCTTAATTCGCAAAAGAATATTACTTTTTACTTCAGAATTAATTAATAGTACTTTTAATGATACCTTACACGTATCTTTTCAAATTCTAATCCTTTACAAAACAAAACATCATCTTCTTCCTAGCATATTTCCCGGACTTAGCCAGGGTCTGCTTTATTCTAGCCTAAGTTTTGACAGGTTACTGA
>DVXP01000984.1:0-16683 GCA_018235645.1 Junonia grisea | reverse complement strand
ACAGACAAACATAGCGGTCAAACTTATAACACCCCTCTTTTTTGGTCGGGGGTTAAAAATGAATATACAAATTATGGCGGATTTATTTTTATTTCAATACATTATTACCTATTTATATCGTCGTCAGTCAATCGCAGTCCACTGCTGGACATAAGCCTCCCCAAGTTTGCGCCAAACATCCCGATCCTCCGCAACCCTCATTCAGCCCACTTCGGCAACCTAGCGCATGTCGTCAGTCCAGTTGGCAAACGTAGTGAAGGGGCCAGAGGGCGTCTTACACTATGTTTGCCAAGACGCGGTCTCCACTCCAGGACTCGTCTGCTCTAATGGCCATCGGTCCTGCGACAGACGTGGCCGGGCCATTTCCACTTCAGCTTGCTGATTTTGCGACCTACGTCGGTTACTTTCATTCTCTCAAGGATAACCTCATTCCTAATTTTATCCTTGAGAGAGACTCCAAGCATAGCTCGCTCCATAGCTCGTTGAGAGACTTTAAATCTGTAAACCAGTCCCACTGTCAGTGTCTACCTCTCGGCAGCATATGTTATCACCGGTAGGATGCACTGCTTAAAGACCTTCGGCTTATGCTCGGAATTGTCGACGTGAGGGCACGACGGAGCTTGTCAAATGCTACCCAACCCAACTGGATCCTCCTATCCACTTCCTTCTCAAAGTTATGTCGGCCAAGTTGGCCAAGAGTTGAAAGCTTTCTCATAATCCACAAATGCCATACACAGTGGCTGATTATACTCCTCGCTCTTCTGTATAATCTGCCGAACAGTATGTATGTGGTCTATGGTGCTATAGCCTTTTTGAAACCCGGCTTGCTCCGGAGGTTGGTATTATGGATTCGTGACGACTCTTGAAAACAACTTGTAAACGTGGCTCAGACGTGTAATCGGCCTGTAGAGGGTCTTACCACCCTTCTTGAAGAACAAGACGACCTTCTGGCGTCATGCCCTGACGGATGACGGCATTAAAGAGCTCTGCTAAGGCTTTTTGGACAGGTAGTCCACCAGTGATGACGGCATTACCACCAGCTCAGTGGTAATGCCGTCATCACTCGGGGCCTTCCCATTCCTGAGCTGTTTGAGAGCCGCACTAATCTCGCTTACGTCAACGTCCGGGATGTCTTCCGAGTAATGGCGCGTCAATGGTGCACGTGGATCTTAAGTATCTTGAGGCTTGTGTGCGCGCGATGAGTAGAGCAGCCCCTAAAACTTCTCAACCTCATACTGGATCTCGGGTCTTGACGTGACTATTGTGCCATCCGCTGTCTTAAATTCGCTTAAGCGTTGCAAGGTGGCTTTTCCCTAACGGTCTTTGGAAAACTTTGGACCACCTATTTTGGTCAATGAGTTTCCGTGTTGCCTCCTTATATTGCATCAGTAAGCAAATTCGATCGCTACAATTTATTTTATTTAAAAAGTAACAAAATTCATGGATATGTATTAGAGATAATATGGTTTATGGATGTACTATGAAAGGATGAATAATATTACTTGCGAGTAAAAAGCGTCAGATAGCAATGCGGCTAAGTTGCCATAAATTCGTAACTCGGGGGAGCGACTAAAAATAACATAACTTGTAATAACATTTGTCTTCATGTATTACTATTGTGACGGCCGACGGCGCGATGGATTTATACGCCACCGTGTGAACCGACTTATTATTTATTAATATAAATGTGCCCTGTCTACACCTCGCTTATTTTTCATTTTTCAATCCCGCGTGTCCTGTTTTCGGAATCTTAAAATTGGCTTATTTTTAATTTACATCTTCCATCGGCATAAAGTCTAGTGTTACATCCTGTGGGTAATTTCATATTCTAGATATTTCTCTCGTGAATAAAAATTAAAAGTTATAAATAATAACTTAAAAATATTTTTACGCCGCAAATGAAAATATATTTTCGGTTATCAATGTTGTGAAAACTGATTAAAAATTAATAACTTTTACCGCTCGTCTGACGGTCAGTGACCTGTTAGCCCAGACTAAATTATACAACTTTGAAATTTCATTTATAGACAAGAAAAATCGTTGTAAAGTAACTCAAACATTCTACACTTTGATTTGAAGTTTGAAGGGACTTTTTTCCCCGTCATGGAACTTTTTCAGGCTGTTTTTCAAACTGGTATGTGTAGGTTCCAATATTTATTTCGAATGAATGTTCTCTATTCCATAAAATATTTCGATTTACTTCACTCTCTTCTCTCGTATGATAAAGTTCTATGCACATACATACATATATTTTAACCGCCATCAAAAAAGCAAAAGGTTTTCAATTCGACCATACAAATGTTTTATGTATGTTTGTTTTGATGATTTGTTTGTTGAACAGGAGATATTCCAATGTTGGTCCTATGATAAAGAAATCAGGATCTGATAAAGGCATTCTAGAGAAATCAAGCGGATTTTCTTTAAATCGTAGGAGCGACTAGTGCGTTTGATATATTTAGGTAAATTAATATTTATTAACTATTTTAAATCATTACAATTAAATTAAGGTCCGGAGTCGATCTGCTGATAGAGACAATCCAGGGATCTCTTCGACCGTTTTACGTACGTCGTTGAGTGAGTTTGGGCTTGATGTTCAACTTTGCACCCGTACTGGTTAATTGTACCTAACTTATTTTTAATTTTTTTTTTGTCTAACACAGTTATTCGATGATCTTGTCGCCGAATTCCGAAACACGGAAGCAATGTTTAGAGAAGGAAACCACAAGGCGTTCCCGGGCCCGGGTTCAGTAGTAAAATATTATTTATTTTTAACCCGTTCGCCTTAGACCGACGCACTTTGTATTAGACCACCCGAACACAGGCGAGCATGAAACGTTTATAACATATAATTACACATTACATATAATTAAGTGTAATTAACAAACAGTACTATAAAATTGAAGTATTCTATAAATTTAATAGATTTTAAATATTCCAATCTTCCAAAAAAATTCTTTATAATTTGTAGTAAAAACGACAAAAGGGTTATCATCGTCAAGCGTACGTATGTAGATATCTACATAAATATGTATATGACAATGTATATCCGCAAACCGCTAGACAGATTTTTACATACGAGTTGTTGTATTCATCAGAACTGTGGTGGTGACATAAGCTATATAAATTATCAAAAATAAACAAATAAACAGGTCAAGTTAAATAAAACCGTTTAAAAAGGCGCCCTGCAAAGTAAGTAGTGCCCTGCCCGGGTTGGTTTGTCTTATTTTTAACTTATTGTGCGAAAGTTCAATAAAATACGATTAAAAAAGTGTAGGTATACATTATGTCACGTTTGTATTCATATTTTAACAGAAATTGTCAAAAAACATGCCAATATAATATCTATATCGAGACGATGTTTTCCCAGTTGGGGTTTTTAACCATAAAACTTTCCAGGATTCTTGTCTATATCGTCAAGCAGCTGGTCTATCAACCACTGCATTCCTTTCTCAGGGCTCCAGTCAAGTTATCACGAAACGCTACTTAAGACTCATAATTCGCCAGACCATACCGGGCTTTGCTCTTTCCTCGGATTTCATTGTTCCAGATATGGTCTCTTATGTACCTTCTAAGTACCTACATTACCTAAACCACACAGCTCTTATTCGCTTATGAGACTCTTACTATGCTTTTATATTTAAACTTCACTAACAATTATATAAAGATACTGACTAACTTGTGAAAGCTTGTGAAACATTACTCGATTTTCGGACACTGATATTTTGTTATTTTTTAACATTTATATAAACGAACGAATACATTTTTAAAATAATTAAATGTACTCGTAATAAAAGCGATGGAATAAAAACCACATGTTTCTGTTTTACAATAAAAATATGTTAAATATTTTTATAAAAGCTATATTCGGAGCGTAAATATTTTTTACGATAATAACAAGCAATGAGCAGTAAGGTTACCTGATGTAAGGTGATCTCCACCGCTTATGGACCACTGCAGCACCACAATTGCGTTGCCGACTTATAAAATACAACTGAATAATCCCAAATATAATATAAAGAAATGATATGGGAAATAAGATAGGCTTCCAATTCTCTCAGAAACGCTGTTATAACTATACATACTAAATCTCTATTTTCTCAAAAACTGCCCATAGTGACAAGTCATAAGTAGGTCTACAGTAAAATAATAGCTTGTAAATCTCTAAGACCTCAATTAATGAAAATGTTAAGGAGCTTAATCTATTACGCCGATCCTAGTCCTAGGTATATATTTTTCCAAAATATATTAAGTATAATCTAATCTAGTCAACTAGATATAGATATTAAACTTTTTAAAATAACTAATATATAAAATTTTCCATGTCCTTTCAGAAGTGATAAAATGAGCCGCCATTGCAAAGAGAGGCTACATCGGCGGAAGCAGTGAAGCATGGCGTCGGGTCACATGCGCGCCTTGGTGCTCATCATCCTGCTTGTCATGCTGCTCTGTAAAGGTACCTGAATACTTACACGCTATTGATGCTATTGATATTAGGAAGGGTCTTATCAAAAAAAGGCTATTAAATATTATCATACTTTTCTCTATGAGAACTGAGAACAGAACTTCTTCTGTCGACTCAGAAGTCTTCTGTCTATTGTAAGTTATGTAAGTGCATCAAATTTCGAAGTGTTCGAAATAATGGCTTGATTAATAAACTAATAATTTTTATGCTATTCTATATTAATATTTATATGTTAATGCTAAAATTTATATGCTAAGGTTTGAATTTATAGATTAAACCGTTTTTTTTCAAAAATTGGGTGCCATTATTTTTAAACATCGCGGAATTAGGTAGCTTTACCTTAAATAATTGGAAATTAAGTTGTAAATAAATATAAATGTCCATGAAATAAAACCAAATTTGATATACATTTTTATAGCCCATTATTTAATAATAATCATCATGATGGTTTACCAGTTTATACAATAACCATTGTTATTACAAAAACATGACTTCCTTAAACTTTTGCTCGACGAGTTTAAAAATGTCGAGACTTAAATATTTCTACCAGCAGTTCCCTAGCGATTAAAGCTTAGGAAGACTAATTCATTATAAATGAATGCAGTACAAGCTGCCGTTCCTGCGATTTCATTCACGTAGAATGAATTAATTGTCCCATGCGAGTTACATCGTTTTCTTTAAAAATTAATTCTGTACCATGTAACGTGATTATAAAAAGCTTATCAACATTTTAAGAAAAATAATATCAGGCAAACATTTTACCATATTGAGTTCTTTAATATTTATTTGTTTATTTATTTCTGCAGAACGCGATTGCTAGTAAACTAAAAGTGAACTTAATTACATATGTATTTTCAAACCTGTTAATTTTGTCTGGTTTCACCCCGACCAACGCCGCCGCCGTATAAATAGGAAATTGATATGAGTTTGACGTATATATTAAAATATTAATCTATCTGACTGTTTAGGAGTATAGGTATCTATCCTAATGTATTGTATGTCTGTTTATCTGAAGAATTGTAGCTCCCAAACAAATAAACCAATATTGATGCGGTTTCATTCATTCTTCTGTTTAAAATTTAAATACATATCGTATGTCGAAATAGTTTTTAGCCATAATTTACTATAATATATATAAGATCTATGATCGATTCGAATGTCGTTTCGTTGGAATAGTTTCAATAATTTTTTACTTACCGATACGTTTTACTTTAAATTTTACTTAATGAGATGCTGTTATTTCATTTTGTACTACTGTTCATAGTTTATCACATAGGTATGCATCAATGTGGAAATTAATTCGATAAAACGAAAGACTTAATTGCTTAAATTAGTTCATAGAGTCCTTCTACGAAGTTTTATCATTAAAAGAGTTCTATGTATATGTCTAAATGAATACAATAATGTTTTTCAAAATTATTCATTTTTTCTTACGTTTCCTTTTTAGAAAAGCTCACTTGTTTTTTATCCCTTATTTTACGGAGAGCATTACTTTTCAATTACAAACTTCTGCAGCGAACGATTTAAACTGCCCGTTGTTTTGTCCGCCAATGAATAATTCATAGTATTTGGTTGAATCGAATCTTTGTCCCTTCAAATTTTACTCATATTTTTATACCTTTAAGCCACAAAATCTCAATAGACGCAAGACATTGAATGTAATAATGTTTACGGAACTCACATCTTGTTCAAACATTTATGGCTTGCATACTGGGCACGCCAAAGTTTTTATCCGACAGAAATTAATTCTTAACTAGTAGTATAAAGTCGTAGTAAGGTACAAATATTTAGAAAACAAACCCAAAGCGTCGTCAATCATCATTTACTACTTATTATCAAAGATTTGTTTTCATTGACACTTTGTTAAAAGAACTGAAAACAGGCGTAATATGTTTATGTAAGGCGTAATATCTATATATTTTTATACAACCCATAACAAAAGTGAAAAACGTTAGATGATATTTCCTTGTCATTTATTTAATATAGAGAACGTTCATCGTTCAAACGATATCATTCGAATACTGAACGAATATAAACATATAAAAGTAAACTGTATAAATTGTTCTTCGTAATGTTTATCCAAAGCGTAGTTCGCAAACAAACAGCCAAGAAGTTTAAAACCTTAATGTGCTTAATGAATTACCTTCTATAAGTACTCGTCGCACTGGAGTAATGTCTTATAAAATAACTTTTTATGAGATCATAACACTGAAATATTAATATAAAGGGATTTTTGATATGCATGAATATAAAAATGTTAAACACAATAATTAATGTTTTGTGTGTCTATCATAGGTATACTGAAAGGTTCCATACCACAAAAATAGTAACAATACATTAAAACATATGTTTATTTATCTTTGCTATATACATACGTATATTCACAACTCGCATACATGTCGAAAAATAGTCCAACAATCGACTTTAAAAATTTAGTTTAAACAACACAATTAGGAAAAAGGCTCCATATAATACGTTGAGTATAACTTAACAATAGACGTTGATTTAATCAAACAAAACAGAGAGGAAATTAAAAAAGACTCGTGTTTTATTTACCGTACAAAATATGAATACGATCATGATGATGTTACCTTGTTATGGTACTCTTACATTACTTCTTCTTTACATTAAACTTTTTATAAGTATTAGTTGTAAGTTGTAGTAATTTAAACGAAATAATTACTCAATTTAAAAGATACTATTTTGGTTTTTTTTTAATATACATTAATATATGACTATACATTGCTATATAATCGATTTACTATCTACATACATACATACATACATACATACGTAACTCAAAAATGTCCACTACGTACCTCAAAAATAGTTAGGGCAACGTTCCCATGCTACATAACCTACTAACGTGAGGCTTCCACCACTGGTTCTCCAAATACTTACTCACAAAGAGGTGGGGGGCATGTTACATTTTTGTCATATAGTGACTCAGAGTCTAAAGAATTTGTCGTTGAGGCAAATTCTAATTGGAAAAAAAGTTACTAAAATTCAAATTTGTCCATACTACGTGACTGAACAAGGGGCCGAAAATCTCAAAATAGGGGAAGGGAAGAGGCCTAAGACGTCAAAATATAGGTTAGTATCGGTAAGGTCTCACTATACTTATCATAATTCAAACGCAATATGCACGAAAAAATCGAAATTGAAATATGCATATACATATAGTTTCGAGATGTGCAAAAAATATGAAAACTCCATAAAAATTATGTCGAAAATATGTTTTTGCTCAGTTCCAGGTAGGTATGGCGAGCCCCATACCTATTTGTGATTTTTCTAATTTTGTGCGAAAATCTTAATGTGGTTCACAGAATACATATACATCTACTTACTAAGATCCAACAACATAGTTCTTATAGTTTCAGGATAAAGTGGCTGTGAAATAAGGACTGACGAACAGACAGACATGACGAATCTATAACGGTTCCGTTTTTTTCCAATTGGCTACGGAATCCTAAATAGATCATCAAAGTACCAAAACCATCACAAATGCGAGGAAAATATTTCGAAAATATGCATTTTTTTTTCTTGACTTTTAGCTGAAATATGCTATCATAGCAAAAAAATGGCTGAAATATGAAAATGCATACGCAAATATGCTATTGCATAGGTACCGATAATCCGGTCTCTACTGTGATAGTTAATTAAATTAATAATTATCTTAATCTCTTTAATAAATTAATAAATTATTTTGTTATTAGCTATATGATTTAAGGTAAGTATTATAATACAAAATGGAAGTTTTAAAATTAATTATCTTTATCAAATACGTTGACCGATGAAATCCTTAAAACGGATGTTTTTATATTTAAAGACTATCTTAGCTCTCTTAAGTAATCTTACTTCAATTCAACCCGTGCGAAAATAACTTGTAACTGGCGAAATATCCATGTTTGCTGTAGTATACAAATATGATAAAAAATCTATCTATCACCCATCGACGAAACGCCTTATCTTTACTCCCACGTTATAATGTGTAAGTAATTCAAATAAGTGTCACAATTGAATAAAGTTCGTTAAATAATATGCACTACAAACTTTTCCAACTTTCTTCTTGGTATAGTAGCAACCAATTTTCCACAAATAAAATACTGAGTAATGAAGACTCAGTATCAATATCATTACGGTGCTGTCAAGACTATTTCACGTTTCAATTAAATAAATATAAATATATATGGACAAATCACACCGATTAAGCTAGCCCCATAGTAAGTTCGAGACTTATGTAATGGGATACTAACTCAACGATACTAGATTTATAATAGATACATATTATATAGATATACATCCAATTACTTATCACGAAGTAAAGTTAGTCACGACAAATTATTGAAGTTATTAATTATTATATACGATGTAAAATGTACAATAATGTTCATAGGTAAAATAATACCACTTTTCTAATATATTAAATATATTTTTGTTAGTACTTTTTCTCAAACGCTATTGTAGAGCTTTAAATCCTATATATCATAAATGCGATTATAAGTTTGCTTATTAAGCTTTCACGCTTTAACTCCTTAACCGATCGTCACGTACATCCGGGTTTCAGGGAACAAAAACATAATTTAATTAACCTGCACAAAAATACTGTACACTATTAAAAACATAGATTATAAAAATTTATAATAACCTTAAAATGTAGCCTAAATTAGTCAGGGATAATGTATGGAGCATTCTAATGCCCTATTGGTGAAATAATCTTTCAAATCAAATCAAAAAAAAATATTCAGGCATAATCCATACATTGTGGGCTGTAACATCAATTGAAATCGGTCCGGTAGCTTATGAGTTTATTCGTTACATACATATGTACATACGTATCTACATACATAAATACGTCCATACATACAAATCTTTTCTCTTAATAATAATAGTATAGGTATAGTAACTTTGACACGGTATAATAAAATCAAAACGACGCCGCGGGTAAAAGCTATTTAGGTATAATTATAATTATGTAGTTACCCAAAATACACACGCGAGATTCATTACTCGCATTTTCAACTTGAATAATTAATTTTGGGCGGTAAATCGTACTAAGTGTCAATTAAGAGTTCTACTTTAAAATAAATTTACCTACATTATTATTTTAACTAACACACAAAACCATGAATATGTTTTTGTAACATATTACACTTCCATTTTATTATTGTTGTGCCACTTTTCAAATCCAATTTCTATATATGCACAATTGGTAATTCAGACTTCTATTACGATATAAATTATAAAGAAACGAACAAAACCATTCTTTTCTATTCTATCTATGACATTAGCATGTCAACCCTATATTTACTCCGATGTTACTGTCACTTCTCATTGTCAGAATTACGAAGAATCCTTGACCGAGTAAGAAAATAAGCATTGTACTAAACGTTTGTCACTTTTTAAGTCGAAACTTACTAAAAAGTTTTCTGAAAATTTAATATTTATAGACGCATCTTAAAGACTGTTCGTATAAATCCAAGCTGATCGTTCTTTAATTTTTATTTGGATTAAACATAGGATGTTTTTTTTTATTATTAAAATTACCCTCTCCGTCGCGAGAAGAAAGAATTAAAATCGCATTAGGAAATCCCGTTTCCTCCTAACTTTTCCAGTCTGTGCGCAGCGTCTCGGTGTATCGGAATAAATGGCTCCAACTTACTTTATTTATATAGTCGTGTTGAATATTTATGCTTTTCCTAATTTAGGATTCAGCCTCTTTAAATACGGATTCGTAAATCCGAACTTTTTAAAATGCGCCTGGATTGTCATCAAAGTAAACAAAATAATTAAAAAAAACAACAACTTAGTTCTGTGTTTTTATTTATGTTGGAATAAAATTAAGCTTTAAGCTAATGTTAGTATGTTTGTATACCTACCTACTTTTTCGTTTGTAACTTTTTTAGTGTTCGCTATATTATAATTTAAGATTACAAATCTGTCACTGCTTAATATCAACGTTTATAAAAAAATCTAAAGACATGCTGAATCGGCCCGAAAATTAGATAATAGGCTTCACCGCAATGTGATAGAGACTACCCACGCTAACCGCTCGTTTATTGACATGCTACTCGTAATAACGTATGAATATTTCTTGTACTGAACATGTAAATATTACAAAACACCCCCAAATTACGAACTTTCAAATTCACATAGCCGATCATTTTCGAAGTCATTGAAACAATTACATGGCGTTAACTATGATGTGCTGACGTGTAAAATCACCGTGTAAGCGGTATAAACAAATATCGTAATACGTCTTCATAACATGCTTTATGTTATCGTTCTTCATAATAAATCTTCATATATCATCATGCATAAACAAGCGAAACACATAATAATAAGAAGTAGGAAAAGTATTGTTTGATCTTCTTCGAAGTTCCAATAGCCTGGTATTAATCACGTCCATTCTAGGTGTTCATAATATTCATGTATATACGTTAAGTGAACTTCTTTTTTGCAAAATTTCTGAGAACAGAGTATGAAATTCGGCATAGTAAAACTTTTTGTATGAAGGAGGAAAAGCTAATACATACTGATTTGTTTTGTATAATATGCATTGCATAATTTAAAAACAGTAGGTAATTTAATTATAAGACAAATTACTCTAACTTAAGCTTTACTATATACCTCGCTAATATGTTTGTATCAATCTAGGTACTATTATTTGTCAATCTGTCAGATTAAATGATAAAAAATGCATGCAATGGCTAAAAAAACTTCATAGTCGAAAAAACTGGCAAACGACCAATAGTTAACATTAACTTTAACTCATCCTAAAGTTTAATATTCTAAAGATGTTTTATTTTATCTCAAAATTGTATTTAATTATGAAACAAATAAAAAAATAACTAATACAATTTAGACGCTACCTCTCACCCTAACAATAATATAGAGTGATACCAAATAAACCAAATATAAATATTGTTTCATATCGTTTTGAACATTTTTCCGAATGAATGTTATTATTAAATTAATTTGAAAGAAAATATCGATCAACTAAAACTATTTCCACCAAACATAACCTACATACATGCGTTTGTCGAATACACTTATTGTAATCGAATTGTATATCGAGCTTCCGTAATAGTTTCTTTTAAAATTGGTTGCACGAGTATATTTGATGCTTTCCATATTCCTATTAAGGAACAAAAATAGCAAATCGTTACCATAAATCTACACAATAATATTTTAGAGAGTGTATTCCGCATAGCAGGCATGTCTCCATACTTTTCACATTACTTATGCATAGAGTAGAGATTGAAACGAGTAGCGTAGTTGCGCCGTCATCGGTATTCGAAGCCAACAAGTTTAACCGCATGTCTTCTGATTGTATGCAAACAAACTGTTCAAAAAATCAATTGCGTTTAAAATTATACGTATAATCCATGAAAATAAAATACTACATGAAATCATCATCTGTCATGTAGTTAATAACTCCGAAGATTGCTTCAAAGATGCACGCTCATGTCCTACTACCTTCATTCATGTTTATATGATATGTTTTAGTGATACGAATACAAAGTGAGTATATTTCGACTTAACTTTTTTAAGCATCTGCGTATTTTTTTTTACTAAAGTCAAAAAAATTGAAACTTTACGTAATATCGAAAAGTGCTCAAGAGTGTTACAAAAACAATCAATCATAGATTTTGATGAATGTAAAATGCATCAAATTACTTATAAAACGAAAATGTAGTGTACATTTGCGTACATATACAAGATGGATAAATTAAATGTATAAAAATTTCTTCTATTCTCTCTTCTCTTGAATTTCTTGAAAGTCTTGAATTTTTTTCTTTCTTTTCGTTTCTTTTTCGATTCTTTTGTTGTTATGTCTGATACAAAATCATTCTTAGAATGCTTGTTCGCTTGATGTTCGTTTAGTCTAAATACACCTTTAACGTTTTATAGGTTATGAAATTAGTATATTCAATATAGCAATGGGATGTGAGTTATATTAAAATATTCATAAAATAAATCAAATAAAGGATGAAGCTTTGGAATAAGCACCGATATTTGTTTTTTTATTTCGCTATTTAAACACGATATTTTTTGTAATTGTGCGCGCATATTTGGCGAAAGTGAAACAATTTTCGCCTCATGAATAAAATTCTAAGGTGCTTATGCTAATGTCTATTATGGGACACACTCTGCGTAATGACGTCACGTGAGTAACCGAAATTCTTTTTATATGGACTCCGAAAGAGGTTGCTTATTAAAGAAAAATAAGTTATTATGACGATCATTTTTGTACCGTACCTAAGGAATATAAAGATACAATCAAAGATAGTTATTTATCTTGTCCATTTAATAAATAAACCAATATATTTAAATAAACTATCATTTTATCATTACTTTAAAAGTAGTCATTGGCAAATGCTGCAAGGTCAAATAATTACATTCAATGTATTAACATTAATTCATATAAATTATTTGTATTAAGATGTCGATGTCGACGCAAAATTTTGCACCTAGCTGGTTTTTTTTAAAGTGTTTATTTTTTAAATAAAATATCCGTCATTTGAAAGGAAATTGCGTGAAGAATTAAAAAAACAATGTTTGCCAGGAATCCGCAATCCAAAGGTTTAAAAGTGTAATTTATATGTATTGCTGACTGGAAGCTCTCAATAGTGTTATTTTTCTAATGACGCAAACTTCATCAAAAAGCATGTAGACACTTATTATTTATGTTCGTAAGTAGACTCATAACACAAAATTTGCTTGCACCTATTTTTAAGGCAAATCGTAATTAATTCACTAATCTTTAATTAAAAGTGGGATCATATGGAATTATTACGTGGAAATTTTCACCTCAAAAATGTTTAAAATTAAACATTACTCTCTTTAATTATATTTGAAACCCCCGACAGGCAAAATGTGTCAAAATCTTCATGCTAAAATTCTTGATTAATGTAATACTTTATCGGTTGTACTCGTATATCAGTGCATTGTACCATAGGCTCTCCCACTACAGATAATCTGTAGAAACTAAGAGAAACATGTCCATAAGATTCAATTACTACATTGGCGTAATCGAAAAAGCTTGTAGGTAATTTTAACCCAGTTTGCTAGGTAAATGCAGTTAAAATATGCCTCTCTCTCTATATATATAACCTCTCTGACTCTTTGAGTGTATTTTTTATAAATTACAGTAAGTATTGAGTTATGAATAAGGTTACTAATGTAACATAGAGTAGTCTTAGATAGTGCTAAATAAATTTTGTTGTTATTTTTTTAGAGTAAATTTAGTAATTTATAAAGCACAGTAGCTTTTTGATGACAAACGATGGTTAGGTTATTGATAAAGACAGAACAAGGAGACGATAAAACAAAATGAAGGCTCGAATCTGCAGTGCATTGACGTTCAAAAACCAGACAATAATTTACCTAGAGTTATTGGAGAAGCCATCTCATTGAAACATCTATTATATTTTACTTTAAGTCCATACATAGGTATGTATACGTAAGAACTATGAATAAAAAAATCCAACTTGTTAAAAACCAATTTTTATTTTCCATTGACAATACGCCACTAGCTTTTTGTAGCTTCTTTAGAAGCCGAGATATTTGCATTTATTAACTATTGGGTACTGTTCATCCTTATTGCATGGAAAGAAATAATACTCATATTTATTTAGCAGGGTTTACCATAAATATAAAAATAGAAACATTTACAGTATTACTGCATTTGTCTAATAAAGGCTGTTTGTTTTAACATTCTCGTCACAAGCATGTTTAAACTGAACTGGTTACAAATTAATATCTAATTTTGAGTGTGGATTGAATGTATTTTCACTCGCGAGTAACGTGCGTTATGTTTTGTATTGTTTCATGATTATTGGAAATAGAAATTGATAAGCTTATATAAACAATTATTTAATTTTGCAATTTGTCTGATATTATACTGGTATTTAGCATGTGATAATATCTAATAATGTATTAGTAGCCGCCAAGAGGTCACTAACAATAATATTATAATTTCAACTTACGCACTCAATAAATTAAAGCTGAAAAAAATCTTTAATTTTCTGACTTAATATAGAAGTAAGAGAAGAAAAGTAACTTAATAAATTAAGTGTAAATTTTTTTAAAACAACCTTTTATTTAAGAAACCTAAAAAGATGAAATGATTTTTAATGAAATCAAACCACTCAATTCATTACTATGAACCTATTACACAATTATAATTTCATAAAAACTTGAATTAATATTCTATAGATATGGGTATTTATCCTAAATACCTAATGTTTTAAAATGATTGTATATATCAGTATAATGTATATAAAAAAAACATTTTATCCTGTTAGTTCGTTGTGAATAAATACCGCATGCATTAAGTCATCTTTGGGAAACACGATAATCGCCACGATAAACGAAAACTTCGTATACACTTTCACGAAAATTCGGCGAACGAAGGAGTATGGAGATAATTGCACAATATATGGAGAAGGATTTATAAAGTTACTAAGTAATTTTTAAATCCCTCCTGAGAATGGCTCCTCAAGCCACGTGCGGTGCAACGCACGGGAGAGGCCGCGGACGTGATGCGAAAGCGATCCCGTAGCCTCTCCGTTTTCCGTGCTGTGGCGGCCATCGCAGGGGGTTTTAGTGAGTGCAATCTCACATAACCCGACACCACCCCAGGAGTCGGGTATCTAAGAAGATTTACCCTGCGTCAACAAAAAAAAAAGTAATCTTTAAATACTACTTGCAGTAAATATGTTATTTAAAATAAAACTCTTCTCACACATGGGCATTACTACATGGATGTAATAATACTATCAGACTATCACCCACAATGTATATAAGACCATGCTCACAATATTGTCTGATGTTAAGGTGTCAGATGAAAAGAATAAAAAAGAAAATGAATGGCTCAAATAAAAAGGTTTCATGGTCGACTCCATCGACCACAAACAGGCCTCTAGTTATATAAATTGGTTAATAACATTAAGTTTGCCAAAAACGTACACTTAAAGGGTATTTTAATTTAATATTTTTGTGTATTTTTCCTCTCATGCTGCGTTTTCGCGATACATAAATTACGATGCTTGGACGGTGGGTTATTTTAAGCGTCGTGTTTAACGCTTTTGTTTGAACCTCTAGAGAAATAAGGGTTTTCGTACATTCAAAATTACAGATTACACAAAATAAAACCTTCCTATTTGAAAGACCTCTCCGCGGGCTAAGCAAACACGAAACGTTCGTTCAGTGTTATTTTAGGACAATTTTAATTAAACTTTAAAGTATTTGGTACATACACGGATGTTAAAGTAAATATATAATTTTACTATACATTGTTACGAATTATTCATACGATATTTATTAAATGGCCTATTTTAACAAGTTGAGTTCTTTTAATATATTTACTCATGATCAGATTCAAGTGCAGTAAATGCACGACTCCTTTCTATCACACACGAGAACAAAAGTTATCTAAATAAATTAAAATTGCTTATTTAGTATTCCGTGCTATTCCACACGCGAGGAAACGGACTAAGCGACCTTGGTGCCGTCTATTAGAATCATCAGATCAAGAATTTCGACACAGCGCGCGGCCCATAGTTCAACGGCTGGAGTACCTGCCCCGGCAAGGCAGAGGGTGCGGGCTCAAATCCCGCTGTGTCGCGATTTTTTTATTTGATTTTTAAGTTTAATGCCTTAAAGGAGATCCTTTAAGTTGAATTTAAGTAAAATGTTCACATTAAAAAAATAGTTGAACAGAGCATAATAAAAATAAGAATATTTAAAACGCAATTTTATATGATTCGCATTGAATGGTTTAAATCAATAAAAATATAAATCACTCACATTACAGCAACCATAACAGATGAAAAAATTAAATAAAACCAAGACCGATTAGTTGTCTATCAGATTAGAAGACAATAAAAAAAAATGTACATGAACTAAGTATGCTATGGTAAGTTGTGGTACTTTTTTTTGATGCCGCAGAGTTAATCTTCCTAGATAGCAAACTCCTGGGGGAAAGGTCATGTTATGTTAGACTGAACTCTTTCAAAACCCCTGCAATGGCCGCCATCATCTCTAAAACGGAGTCTGCGAGATCGCTCGTGTATACGCATGGCTGGCCAAGTCGTAGTACTACTTGCCTTTAGATTAACATAATTGTGTCAAAGCATAATGTATGTTTGTCTGTCTTATGTCACATAATGAATTTCGCATAGTATACCTTAGATAAGACAATAATGAATCAGATA
>DVXP01000983.1:0-16694 GCA_018235645.1 Junonia grisea | reverse complement strand
TGTTGCAAATGTCCATGGGCGACAGCATTCACTTTCCATCAGGTGATCTGTCAGCTCGTTTGCCGCCCTATGCCATATCAAAAGAGATGTTTTAGAGGTAATCATTTATATTTTTCTACACACCTATCTAGCTTTTTATATTAAAAATATGTATTGTGTTTTTTATATTAACTTATTTATTCAAATATTAAGAATAATTAAAAATATTTTCTCACGTGATCGTACACAGAATCGTAGTTTGTTTTAAAGGAAAAACCTTGTAATAGCTATAATTGCTGATCTGTTCTTGTTAATAAGATTCGTACAATGCGTTATCCACAAACAATACGAACAAAATAACAATAATTTAGGAAGATTTTTCATAATGTTTACTATTGTATACTCTGAGAGCGGAAATCTTTCGTAGTTGAGTAAATGCGTTGTAATTAACGGATTTACGTAAACTCATGGAAACTGTGCCGTGGGACGCGTATTGTATGTACTAACAATGTGTCTATAGACGAGATTGGAATATAACATCTTTTTATACTAATGACAAAAAATAACCAGTCAGTTCATAATGAAAGACATCATTTTCGCTTTCCAAAAAGTAATATCGGTTGTACTTTTGTCGTATTAAGCTTTGTTGTAATTAGCTGTATCTACGGATGAGGAATTGTTTATTGGTGTTTTTTTTTTCGTTGTAATAATTAATTGTAAAATATTTTTATATAATATATCTTTTATTATTTTTTTTCTTTCAACCGTTTGTCCTGCGTAGTGTAAATCTAACTAGTAGCTAAGATGGCCCTTGTCTGTTACTACCTTGGCTTACTTAGAATTCATATTGGAGTACAGCAATTAAAGCATTGTTTTCGCACAGTAACTGCTAAGTAGTAACTGTTAGAACCTGCATGGAACATACACTATGCCTTACTTGGCGGCCATTTACTGGAGTCAATTTACAGAAACTGTATAAACTCTGGCTATTACACTATTACACATAGTTGCACATAATGAGTTATTCTAGTTTTCTTTATGGCAGTGTCATTGTTTCACTGTTATACAAACAGGGACACTCCGCGCGGGGTTGCCAGTCGTCGTCCTTTCACGCTTTTTGCTTTGGACAAAGACAATTGTATTCGTATAAGTTTTCAAGGCTTATACAGTAGTTGAAAACGAACGTCATAATTCATAATAGATAGGCTTATTTGCGACTTAGTGGAATTTTCTGGTTACTTTAAAAGGTTTATCAGCAGCAATAGAAAATGTAGAGTTGTTTAGACTTTGACTGCATGATTTGTCATTGTTTTTTTAATGTATTGTTATTTGACTGCATTTAAAATGTAGACTAAATAAAACAATATAACATAGGTATACCTAATTGAAATACATTAAAATGACGATAAACATATTTTAAAAAATTTCTAGCTAAATACAACCAATTAATTCGGCACGAGTAGCCTATGTAAGAAGCAACCGCAATCGATAGTGGAATAAAAAATAAATTCGAAATAAAAGCGAGTTTAGAATTGTTAGTGAAAACCATGAATCTTTAGAAACGGGGTATTTTTATAAGTCACGATGAGCAGTAGTCAGCAATAATCGATGTGGAAGTCAATGATATTTTTAATTCATTAATTACTTAACTTGTTGTTTAACTCTTCATTCTGGATTTTAATTAAACTATCGTATAAGTTTTTTTCAGTTTTATTGAAAAAACGTGATTAATTTTCTTTTAAATATTAAAAAATAAAATAATCCGTGCTTGTCTACTAAGACGTAAAACTAATAATCCATGCTTTTTGTTTGTTTTGGTTGTTGACAACCAATGTTTTGGTTTGCATATAGTTAACATTCCTAATTATCAGGTAATAGTCACGATAATATCTTAACAAATAAAATCAGGTTTCAGATTTAAAAAAAAAAACACGTAATTATGCCATTTTTATGTCTCCGAACTTATTTTTTTCAAGTGATTAATAACAATTTAGAATCTTTGGTCACCCGAATAACGATAGAGCCGCGGCTCACGAAGGCAAACTTAACAAAATGTCACGCAGATTAACCTTTTCCAGAGAACAGTTTTTATCGTGCTCACCGCCATAAACACAATAGACTGAATCATACTCTTCTCTAAACAAAATTATAGACACGATGTGTTTGTCAATGATTTTACCGCTCGTGCAAAAACACTACAATGGATAAATTCTGAATGGAATTACGTTAGGCACTATTTTTTATTTAAACGTATTTGTAAAAAGATGGATAAGTATTTTATTTGTACAGACTTAGTAAGAAGTCAGAAGACGTCCGCTGTAAATTGCTTTATACGTAGTAAAGACAGAAAATTTACAAAAATATTAATATGGGTAGCTAGGATATTTAAATCGAATTAAAATAATTTTATTATCTGTGTGTGATATCGGAGAAAATTTAAAAAGTATTAGTAGGCATGAAGATTTAGTCTTTCGCTCGTGTGCTTTCAATTAGCGCAGTCAATCATCATTATCCGGCGTTTCTTGTGGTCATATTTTTATTTAATTTAATTTCACTGATTGCACTTTTTTAGTTTGGGTATAATTTATTTAATTAATTGGATTTATGAAATTATATTGAATTTAAATATACCAAAAATAAACTTAAAATAAAGCTAATCCGTAAAACCATTTTTGGAACAATGTAAATATATTTTTAACGTTATACAGAGACATATGTAGATATATTTAGAGATATAGTCATATACTGACAATTATAATTGTATAAGATGGTATAATAGTAAAAAATTAATAATTTATTTTATCGTATTAATAAAAAATAACTAAAAAAACTTTACGAATACGTTTATTTAAATGTACCGAGCGCCATCTGTTGACGAGTAGAAGAAATACTTACAGGCTCGTAAAGCGTCCAGAGATGGCGGTAGCGTCGCAGCATTGCCTCCTTTCATCGCCGATAAAACTGCATACGACTGATCATCGCATGGTAGAACATCGCTATATTTTCTTTTCTTGTTTATGATTGCTTTCCACATTTTAAATTTACTTTGTTTTGGCCTTTGTAAACTCATTTACATATTTTTATAACACTAGCAAGTAGTAATTAATCACAGATTACGACCACCATGACATTTCGCTGCTTTATCTTTGTACAAAAATATTCATTGCTAGAATCGGATTATACTGTTCTGTTGCAGGCGGAGACAGTTGCGATTGAGTGCGTTGCCGACAATTGACGAGTAAATCACTGGGCATCAGAGCAACAAGACGTAACGACCCTCAATGAATAAAGGGGGGCAGTGCCCTTTTCGATATTTGCACACGTTTCCTTTTCCTTATTCAATGTCTATACTTAACTGGTATGTGCATCATTATATAATAAGTCTAAGAGTGAAAATGTCTAGAAAAACTAACCATAAGTAATTGATCTAAAATCAATAATTCTAATCACATAGCTCCGTTTTTCTAAGCGACACGGGCTTTGCCTCTTATAGGACTGTGAAATTGGAGTGCACCGAGCGGTCCGTGATACTTTCAAAAATAAACGACAGGTGCTGTTGTGTTGTATTTCAAGACATACTTAATGCGATAAGAATATTATTTTGAAGAAAAAAAATAGTAACACAATTATAGGGTTTAGATTTTTGATAACATATTCTTTTATGATATCGAAAAAGAAGAGAAGACAATTAGGAGAAAAACTTAGAGGAAAATAATTGCCAAGAGAAAAAAAAACTGATTTACTTTAAACATAGATATTGCATTATTTTGGATTTTTAATAATGTAGTAGAGTTCTAATAATAATGATGATTCCATAACAGCATCACACAAAGACTGTTTTCTTTAAAGAAATTTAATTAATAAAATTTTTACAATACAAAATTTAATTGATACTTTCTACAAGAATACAATGAGAAAATGATAACATCACAATATTGTTCGTTAAAAAATAGGTCGTACGCTGAGAAGTCGTCGGTACACCGCAAATAATATTTCACATAGTTAATTATATTATTTGCTTAAGCAATTAGTGTGATTCTGTGAGGGCCTCTGATTGTTATATCTTAACAATGATGGGAACGTACACTCGTGAATTTGTATGCATATAATTTAATCCGTTATTTCAAGTTTTATTGAAAATACATGATATATTTTACTTTAATTCATCTAATATTGTATTGATAAAATAATGTTTGTAACATAATCAGTCGATGTCGATGGTCGAGTTCGATGAAGATTCCTATAGGTAAAGATGATTCATAAGTAGTCTACCAATATAGACCTATACATCATTTCATTTCTTCTTTGATCTCTTTTAAGGGTAAATTTTCAAAAATAAACCTTTTCTACCTTAATTTATACGAGACATTTCATTTGAGTAATCTCGCTCAAATTAATGCTTTTCGTGCTTTTACACCCACAAGTAAAGATTGTTGTGTCGGTAAAGCAGTCAGTTTTATTAAATACTTATAATTTTATTATAGGTACTAAGGATGAATCATAACTAATTTGTAAAATGACAAAACAAATGCTTATGGTATTATTCCTTCGTAAACAAGTTTTAATTAATAATATTATTCTATCAGACTGTTTGTCTGGTTGACTAGAATATTATTATAGCTATGACTAAACATTACCGTTAAATAAAAGTAATATTATTATTTATTAAACATATGACTTTTTTAATATCTAATGACTCACAATATTTCGTGTTTTGCCTAACAATTTCAATTCACTACAAATTATAACATTTTTCTTCTTCACAAGTAGTTATTAAAAAACTAAAATCGTAAACATGTAATAAATTAACGTTAACACCATAGAACAACTAATGTTACATGTTATGTTAAACACAACTGTTCCTACTTAAAACGAATTAGGTCCATATTTAGACCGGAATGTTGCTACTAGGCGTTTAAATGCTGCTATGAATTTCGTTTATTAGCGGGTATTGCACTTTGCTCTAAAGCTTTGCTCTTAATTCTCAACGCTTAAACGTTGCAAAAATGGTATATAATTATGAAGTATCATTGTTTTACAAATGAAGCCTGGGTGTACACTATACAGGTAAGTGGCACAATTTTTGCATTTAACGAATTTCACTTAGAAAGTGTGTCATTTATTCTAGGGCATAAATCACAAATGCATCGATCAAGTTCTCAACTCTAGGGACTTAAAGTAATTTCTATCTACTAGTCCCTATTCTTTAATGCAACGCTAAGTTTGGCGGGCACGCGTCACCACGAACGCTGAATACAATGGCATGAATTATACGCTGATTCAACGGTAACCACAACAGTCATTGCTTAGATGGCCGGCGTGACCCCGGGATATTATTGAATCCATGTTTAGCGTTATCGGATTAAGTCGAACTTATTTATAGCCGGAATCCGGGGAAACACGGCGTTCTCAAAAATTTTCCTTTAGCATAGAGGAAGTACCTATAATTATTTTATTTACTAACTAGCAGACCGCTCCGGCTTCGCACGGGTACCTATTACATACTTTTTGAAACTTTAATATAGCATAAGATCGTGTAGCTTCCCGACATTAAAAGCTTTTCAAATCGGTCAAGTAGGTATGTAGTTTCGGACAAACGATCGAATCTTTCCTCTTTATAAAATATTATAATTTATAGATAAAATATCCGTCTACCATATACTTATCTACTATACATACTTTAACATGGATTAAAATTAAATCTGCTATTAGCTTAAGCCCGGAATATTAACATGTTATTAAAGGATAGTCAAAACAAGCTATGGCTCGACTCCCCGCAAATGAAACTCGTATAAACTAAATATAGCCTTGGGTAATTTTATGTAATGCAAGCCGAACACTATTTACCTTAATAATTGTATATTACTCATCTCGCCTTCGCACGTGGATGTAATCTTAGCGCTCATCCCACGCGTTAATTTATAAGTTGTAATACGAGTGATTATTATTATTCGTTGAAAACTCGATTCCTCGTTATCAGAGGTCCGCCTATAAATATAAAAAAAAAATTACATTACCAGACCTTTAATGTCAGAACTATTAATATAAAATCCGAAATGAAACTCCGGGATTTATTAATTTATTGGTATTATTATTACTATTGACGTGAATCGAACGTCATTCAGCAATACGAATCACATTGATACATTCCACGTTTCACAACAGTGACTAAGATTTTGTAAATATTGACGGCAGTAATTAAAACATGCATTATCCTTGAACCGATCGTCAATATAAAAGACATGACGGAAGGTGGCGATGGGTGGCGAGATGCCAGCTCCATTGTTTACACCAACACCATACATTACACTGAGGGCTGCCATCTGTCACGGTTTCCAATTTCTTTGATAGCTTTACATTCGTTAGGGGAAACTTTATATGCAAACCGGAGCTTAAAAGTTTGAAAACATTATGTAACAATTTAAACTTGTTTTAATTAGAAAAGTTAGCAACATTTTCCGATTGAGTTTGGAGCTTTAATTTCAAAATTCATGATTTTGAAGATGACAACCCTGCGTATACTTCATGTAGACTATAAATAAGGCTGCGTAACAGTTTAATGTGAGTTAGAAACCAAACACCGGAGGTATGAAGAATATTGACGCAATCGACAACTCTATTTTGTCATTTTACTCAGATTTAGAGAAAATTTTATGGAAAGTGCGTCATACAATTCATCCGGGAAAAAAATTACGACTATTATCAACAATGCTGTAATACCGGTTATCCTTGGTCACGATTTGAAAATTTAAAACGAGTAGTTATGTCACGGTCAGATAAGCACAGAAACATCCATTATTTAAATGGTCTATGGGCACTCCCTAACGTAACAGGAATAAAACATTTAACGGTAATTTTGAGATATGTAACGCATTACCTTAAAATTTTAAAGACAAAAATTTTAATTGTTGAACAAAGGAATTCTGTTGACAGGATACTTCCTTAAACAAATTAAGAAGTCGACCTTAAAATGTACTCGTATAAATAACGTAATATTATTCATCTGAAGCAGATTTAATCATGATTCATTATGAAACTTTATATTTCCTTTTGTATTACCATATTAACAGAATGCATTAGCAGATTTCATGTAATTAAAATACAAAACTTTTTTGTCATTTTATAATTAATTTACCTTATGATTTCATACATTACGGCGTAGTAGGTAAACCTTCGAAATAATCTATATCTACACTAATATAATTAGGCATAACGTAAAAGAGTTTATTTTATTGCGCTAGTTTTAATATTAGATAGAGATGTAGGCTAGAACTAGAAACCGAATAAAAACCATAAAATCATGCAATCTGGTAAGTACTAAAAACACGAGTGAAGCAGCGTGAAACGGTTATGTAGTTTATTAACGTAAAGTAACGTGATAAGAAAGGTATTTTAAACATAGACATATAACATTGCGCATATAGAGTTCTTAATCCATTGGATAATCAAAGAATACTGTACTTATAAGTATGTGTGATGGTATTTGTACGAGTATGTGTTGTCTTCGCATTAGCTTACAAAACACGTGCTCAACTCCGCTAATGAAATGAGACAAAAACCCATTGAGTTAAAATCATGTCATATACCTATAGACTTTGTCAACTCGTGTCTAACGAATAGTAGGTATGTTTTACAAACTTATGTTGTATGTCACTGTGATTACAGAGATAATTAATTCAATAAGTGAATTAGATACATTTTTGACGTGATTTTACGCGAGTTGGTGGGTAGTTTATTTTCTGTAACTCCTAACAAACGATTATGCTGCCATAGTTACTTTTAATAAAAATTTTTAAGCTGTCGTAATTTAAAATGTCATATCTTCACATCAGTATCATATAAAGGGGGATTTCTTTGTGTGTTAATGAAATATACTTTAATAAATAAAATTAATTATTGACTTAATTCTATAAAACATACAAATGTCATTGTCAGTTGTAAAGTAGGAAAATTGTATACTAAAAATATTTTAAATTAATAATATTTAACAATCTTCTCTATCTTATAGTTCCATAATGATGGTAGACAGATGTTCAATTAGCGGTGTCATCAACAGCAGACATTATCATACGTCAGAAGCTACTATCAGGAAGGTCAAGTCAGAGGTTTTTCTTTTCAATAATTGATAAAATAATTGACATTAAAGTTCATCTGCTAATTTTCTTGATTACATTTATAATTGTCAATAGCGACGTTACCAAAATCGTCTCATTGCCATTCGAAATTTTAGTTAAAACACAACATACAAACTACCTAAGTTCCTACATATTTAATTTAGGAAAAACTTAACTTTAATTTAAATTACTGTAAATTAATTATTGTGAATTAGGTATACATATACTATAATATAATGAATTTTGTATCGAGCAAAAAAAGAGATTTTTCTAAACATGACTGAAATACGTTTTAAATTAAAACGCGTAGACTACAGCACGAAAAATTACACCAAGAAAAAAAAATACAAAAATAATTCGAACAAAATGCCATCCAATGTAGAATACGATCCTACTTTAAGGCGAAGATGTAAATTAAGGAGTTGGAAGATCCTTCAAAACCCGTCAAATGATCCTCGAGGTTGCTGCGCAAGCGAACCTGTGCCTCTCACGACACGGGTCATTCGAGAACGGATAAGTTTGAGAAAATCCAGAGGGTATCGAGTAATTTTAATCGATTTTTTAATAAAATGCTTCGGTCACAAATTCACAATTATGATTTTCGATTAATAAAAATAATGCTCTTCCATGCTGAAATTAACTAAAAAATTAATACCCAAAAATTAATACCAACAAACTATTACGGTGTTACAAGCATTTGGTAAGCAACTATTACTACTATTAACGCAGCTCTATTTTTTATGTACCTAACGATCGTTTTCTGTCTCGATACACAAACTCGATATTAATTCGATATATTTTGTCCCATCCCTTTAACAACACAAGTATTAATCAACGTTGACTCAAGATCCACTTGATCAAACAGTAACACCTTTTAAGGAAGCTTGTATTTTTAATAATATCGCTACCTATATATATAATCGATACGTCCGTCTCGACCTTGGCACCATTATATCACTGTATTGCTAAGTTTTATTATTATAATTAACATAACAATGCATGTGCATATTGACGCGACTATATTGATGTTTTAAAAATAAGTAGAACATCTGGTACAATTTCTAATAATTCATCTAAAATGAGTGTACTTACTGTGTATATTAATCGAACAAGTAGGCCAAGAGCACGTCTCACGCATAAATGATTTTGTTCCGATTGTTTTAATAGAATACATCTTTTCTTTGTTGGTAGAAGAAATATTGGTAGACAAGAGACTTCTTTAAGTTCTTTTCTATTAGGTAATAGTAGGCAAAAATTGATTCAATGAGATAAGGCTATTAAGACCATACAAAGTTCATCAGTTTCATCATCCAGCCAGTTATATCATCGTTATCATTCTGATATTATAGCCAAATACAAAGCTTTAAGCTATTTTTGTGTAGTTTGGACTTAATTTAATTTTACGATTAACAGACGACGCGACGGTAGATAATAATAGTTTAGTGCATTTAAATGGACAAACGTTATTACAATCGAATCGTTACAATTCAAAAACTATTTTACAATACTAATCATTTGGTATAAATATTTTTTACCGTTAGCAACAGTTGTGAAAGACATACATATGTATTTCAGTCTGAAAGTCAAACGGATACTTGAGCACGAATGTACATAGTACGGATCGTATAAACTCGTATTTATATCTGAGCAAGCGACGCGTTAATGAATGAATGCACATACTCGTATGTACATTAATATGTATACTCTGTTACAGATGTTGTATATTGTCAAAAGACATTTGTAAAGGTTTGTAACACCATGCTGGTCTCTACAAGGCACTTCTGCGTTATATTTTCACTAAATATGAATTTCCAATACGTTATTCTAATTCCACTTAAATCTCTGATATTTGGATTGTTTGATAAGTTGCAACTGTAATATTTTGTTTATACAAATATATTACTGCAGTGTTTCACAAACTTTGACTTCTACTTCAGTTTCTATATGTATTTCGATGGCCCGGCACCCGGTCGCAACTCACCAAATGAAAAACGCTATGTTACTGTATTTATCTTGTTAATAATAAAAGCCATTCACATTTTTCATTTCAACTATTTCAATATATCGTAATAAATAGAAAACAATTTTAAATAACATTATTTAGAATAGGTATACAAGAAAACAACGCAGTAACAGCCCAACAAAAACGTCACCAAATAGAAAACAAAAGCATGAAAAAACCACATGAAAAATAATCACAAACGACACGGCAAAGCGAAACCGCATTCGCGTCACTAGCTGACAACTAAACGTCTCACTCTTGGCGCTATTCACAAATAAATGTATGACCCTTAACGCCCATCTCACCGACTGCACTAATGTATTCAGGTCCCCTTTCACGGAGCTTAGGGGAAGTCTAGCCCCTAGCTTTATGGATAGTACCTAATGAATTCAGGGGATCTGCCGGAGGGTTCGAATGGGCTGAGCTTGCAATTTAGACGCTTTATCCAAGCATTCATCATGCCCCTGTTTAATTAGTGCACAAAATCACCTAAACGTTTCACGGGGCCAGTTGAATTATGCTCCGGTTAATGTTCGATTTTTTTTTTACTTTTGATCCACCCCAAGGCTGGTGAGGATTAGTACAAAATTTTCATCAAATTTTTTAATTTCGTTTTTCTTTAATATTATTTTTCCTCTATCCATATCCTTTAATTGTTATACTAGAAACAATGAAAGTGTTTGATTTTATGACAAAATTTCAACTTTTTCTTACCTATTATATATAAATTTTATAAGCGTAAATAGTGTATTTTATTCATACAGTTCACTAAAAGATTTATAAAATATTCAACAATTATATCATGCAGATAATTTAGAAAACATAAACTACCATAATTAAAACAGTTTATGTAAATCGGGTTAGTTTTAGCGAGAATCTCTAAATACGAAGAATAAAACTTTCCCTTGTATAATGAAGATCACCGGTAGAAGATAATTCAGATGAAACAAAAATTACATTAGACGATTAATCTCATCCAAAATAATAACTACCCAGGTATCATAAGTTATGGGCATAAATCACGTTTTCATTGTTTCAAAAACATTCAACAAGAGTTTATATTCATTTACGTTTTACTACACGACTCTACACAATTTTGCTTCTCCAACTGTCTCTCGGCGCCATTTTTAATCATCACACATCTTTTAGTTTGGCAGCCTCCCAAATTTGATCCCGCATAACGTGCTTTACAAACTCAAGCTTAGCAGGCATTATATTTTATATCGATTTCCTCTTTTATATTCTGCTACCCGACACTGAATAAGGAAATTGAAATACGGAGTAATTGGATTCATAGTTTTAGACTAAAAAAAGCGGACAAGCTAAATAATAGCTAAGCGAGTTCATTGAATACATTTAAATATTACAACTACCTTTGCTGTGAGAAACATATTCTTAACTCTAAATAGGTAGTACAAAACCAGGAAGAATTAATTAATTGGTGCTGTTTTTCTAGTCCGATTAAACGCGGTTACCTCCATCATGGCATTGAGATGGCATTCCGTTACAAGAAAGTTTAATCAGAGACGGACATCGGGTGGAAAAGAAAACAGGAAAAGTAATCATTCCGAGACGCCAAGGAATGTTATGGAAGGAACGAAACTATTAAATGGCAACATCGATGGGACCTTTTGAATTTCGTATTGCTGGGAAAGAAAATTGAAAGTAAGGTTATTTGAAGTTACTTTTTTTCTATTACGAACAGGTTTTGTTAATACAGTGAACGCTTCAGTAAAAAAGAGTTAGTAAAAAATCGTATTAAGGATTATTTTGTTCATTTAATTAAGGACGTATGCCATAAAAAATGTTACTAAATAAATTCCTCCAATATCTTAATTACCACAAATATATAAACTACTTTATTAAGATTTAATATCATAAAAACGTATCACAAAAAAAAAACAATAACTCAAATCCTGCAATATCAGTTTCATGACAATACGAGTAGAGATTGCACTATCGAATGACCCTGTCGAGACAGCTCAAGGACGGCGATCATCCGTAGATCTACCGTCACACGTCACTTCACGCGAAACATCTATCGGTTACGATTACGCAATCATTAAAAACCGTTCACAACAATTTCCATAATATTATCGTACATCTCAGAAGCAAACTTTCGCTCGTTTTCACCGATTTTGTAGTTTGACTGCTTCTACGAGTTGCAGTGTTGTGCGGTGTTGATAATTGTTTACGATAATTTTCCGACTTTTTAGAAACTATCTCGCGCACGTCTGAATCTTATATAATATATTATGATTAAAAGTAAATACGTGCTATTAATGCACGTTTAATATTATCATGTCACAATGCAGCAGCAATGTTAGTGAGTGTATAGAAAATTTAGTTTTATTTTACTTTGGTTTTGTAAATTACGATAACGTTCAAATTTCAATTTTATTATTTATAATATTTTAGACAATAATGTTCAGTATGTAATTTTAAAACGGACCCGCTTTATATGTTTTATCATATTAAATGAAATGTCTCTATCAAATCTCAATTAGATGTTAATCAACGACTGAATGATACAGTAAATACATATTTATAACAAAAACAAATATAAACAAACTACTGAACAATATATAATTATGATTCACATAATAAGTTCGTCATGCCTCATTGTTTAAGCGAAGCCAAAGGAATAAATAATTATAATGAAGGAAAACTTAAGTAAATCATATTTTCCTCTACAGCCTGGGATTTCAAGTACTTAGATAAAAATATATAAATGTGAAAATAAAATGGAAAATTATTACATTATTAAACAGTCTACAGTTCGAAGCAATATACATGTTTACAACCATATCATTATAGGTATCAACCGAAACTATCCGTAATTTTTTTGTTATTTATTTTGAAAGTCTTGCAATATAACTTAAAAGGTCCAAATAAACAAGATAGGCTTAAAATACATGTTCTTATAACTCTCCTTTTTTATTTTATTATCCAATAACTAGGTAACATTCCATAATTGTCGCACGCCATAGCACTAAGAACAACGCCATATGATGATATATGTCATATATGATCACGAATTAGTTATGCATACGTGTCTAACAAATATTTTTGACACACAAACACCCCCACGATGTTTACTTTCATAAGTCTAAACACGAAATGCAAAACAACTTGAAAGATAAGTGCATTTGCACCACTTGAGATTATTTGAGATTATAATCAAGCTCTATATTTTATTGTTTATTTGTTTCAAATAAATATTCTCCAAAACTACTTGACCGATTAGTTTTTTTTCTCTGTTGGGAAGCTACACTATCTCCTGTGGTATAGGCTATATAACATGGCACAGGCTATATTAAATTTTGAAAAACGTTAAGAATACCCGTGCGAACTGCGAAGCCGGGATGGTCTGCATATATAAATATATTTGTAATTTAAGTATGTGTAATGCATTCATCCTATACCTTGTGCGGGCTGTACCACGATCCTCGCGTTAACCTATCGCCACTATATTGTTTCTAATAAGTGATAGCTCGACACCCACATGATGTGCCATCAGAACAAATTGGTCATTGCTTCACATGGCGCAGGAAGTGACCAGACCCGTAGTAAGTTACACCAATAGGTACATACCTATCGTCTAACGATAGCGGTACGGAATTTTTATGCAATACGAAAGTAATCTATATTGCATAACTGATGTATGAAATCAATAATTATTTATACTGTTTTATCTCAAAATCGGAAATCTGCGACTAACGGATTTGTCCCGTAAGCGGTGAATTGTGATATTTTTCTGCAATAAAAGTAACAGTTCTGACTCTTTTACAGCTTAAATGGTTGTTAATTTTTTCTCGTAAACGTATCTCTGAATCATTTCATTTGATAACCTTTTTGTCATAAAATTTTGAATATATTTTAATGATACATAATATTTTCTTAAGCACCTCTGTAGTATTTTTTATTTGAATTGTTAAATATATGAACATACAATTAATTATTATTATCAATCGTTATGAATAAGACAAATAAAAATGCTAAATGCAATCGTTCTGCTGCTTCTAGTCTCCTACGCATATTTATAATACCTATCGGATGTTTGTAGTGAATGATGCATCACTAATTACATTATGTTCTCAAAATAGACATTATCATTATAACGAAATTAGTTGTATATTATATAGAAACTATTTATTTCATAACGGTACGTATTATTTATGCATTTTTCATATTATTAAAAAATTTAATTTGCATATTACATATTCTCCAATGTGTTGAGAATATTTAGTTCAACGTTTCATATTTAAATTAACCTTTATCGGTTCTTAATGTTAATTTTAATGCACGAATATTTAAAAATATTAAAACATTGTTAAACTAAACATTAATCTGGAGATTAAATTTATTTTACTCCGTAAAAATCATTTGAAATCCTTAAATTTTTGTGATAACAACTAAATTAAATGTAGTTTTATAGAAATAAGACAAGAGTTTGTTAATTAATTAATTAATTAACAAATTATCACTCTAAACGACTCATTAACAACTATTAAACCAAAACAACAGAACAGTAATAAACCTTTATAGTATCGTCATCCAAATAATAAATCTGTAACGTCACAACGATCACAACACTATTCACTAAATTCACCTCAAGAACAAAATAACGCACTGCGCAAAACTTTTTTCGAAAAAGTAACGCGTGCGAGTTGAACGCGATGTATCGATACTCGAATTTCGATTACACCGATGTGTTGCGAGTCGGAAGCGGCGTAACGCACTGGCGCGAACGCCACACTACGCCCGCAGACGCCGGCAGAGAAATGTAGGGGCGTCAAATGTAACTGTTTTGATGAACCTGCGTAATTTTCCGCTTATTAAAAATTAACATGCAAACCGTACGAGGGATATGGATGTGACGTCTATTCAAAATGAGTCTATTCATGAAAATGCGCTCCGTTCTTTGAAAGTTTAAAAATAGATTTGCATAAATCTTGATTCTTTCGACGTGTATATAGAGCATCGCTACGTACATTTGTTTTAAGATTTTCCTGCATCGCTTTTACAATATTGTAAAAATTATTAAAGAGCTAGAAGTCAAATGCTATGGTTTTGTTATGTCAACCCTGGCTGCATATAGCAGAGACAATAGACAGTAGCATCAACGGCGCGCCAGTGCTGACACTGGCTGATATGGACGAGCAGACCATCTATATCAAATATATTTTACCCTATGACTTATTCAAACTGTAAATAAAATATATTTAAGTTTTATTTTATAACATTTACTTTAATGAATTATAGAAACACTTAAAATTTTATTTCAAAACGAATAAAATGATAAAATAATACTTTTACATATACTTATACTACTTTAGAAAGTCCTAAGAGGTAAAAAATTTACATGACTGAGATATTTTTTTATTATTTCACATCTTTAACCTTTTACGAAAGCCTCTTGGTGTATAATTTAATTCCACTCGAGCGAGGACCCGAAGGAGCTGTTTTATTATAACACAAACATATTACGTTGACACAACAGATGATAAAGTAGAACAAATTGAATAATCGAACTAGCACGGTCGAAATAAACGCGCTTACTTAAAACCATATCCACATCCACTGGAGTAAGTACATAGATGCATACGTGAGGACAAACACAAACACGTATTGCATGTGTATAAAGTTACAGACACAAGCACACAGCTACAAACTACCGCAGCGCTTTTATGAAAGTTAATACTGTCTGTTCACCTTTAAAGGCAACTGCTACCATTTCAACCTGATCAACTATAAAAATCAGGTGACATTATTTAATTTTATCCTCATTTTATAACTCAGGGGTGTTTTTTTTATATTTTTAAATTGGCAGAAGGCATTGTTTAATATGAAAAAGTTTTGATCTTCCTAATACGCTTATTAAATTTTAGGCAATAATTTGGGATTGCAGCGAATAATTTTAAAAGATAAATTAATCTTTTTAACAATGTGAAAGGAAAAAAGCTCCTATATGACATTCGACATAATTACAGAAATTTACAGAAAGCAAATAAAATAGTATCGTACATATTTCATTACTAATACTTATTTTACATTACATAATTGTTTTGTTTATATATTTATATGTATTAACTATTCATCAGTGCATTATCGGAAATGTAAATATTATACTAGATATTTAATATTAATATTTGATTAGCTCATGATTATATGATACGAGTATATGATCATAGCTCATAATTTAGCGATCCTTTAAATTCAAATGAAAATATAATAACAATAAAACGTTAAAAAAATGTTACTTTTTTTCTCTAAGGTCTAAACTAATGATGTGACTAAAGACAATAGTTAATTTTAAGATATTTTCTATAGCTGACTCAGAAATATACTTCCATACAAACAAGGCTAGATACTACAATTTTTATTTGTTTTTATCCTTTATGCCGTGGCCGTGGTATCACTCCTGGTTATCCTGGTTGCATTTCGAGGTAAAAACAATGTTCATTATAATGAGGAAATATTAAATACATTATATTTACCTATTTAATTACGAACTGCGTTTCAATCTATACTAATATTATAAAGAGGAAATATTTGTTTGTTTGTTTGTATTGAATAGGCTCCGAAACTACTTGACC
>DVXP01000982.1:0-16702 GCA_018235645.1 Junonia grisea | reverse complement strand
TAAAACGTGCGTATATTTTATTAACATTTATTTACTAAGGTAAAGTACAAATTATTGATTAGCTTACAAAACAAAATAGGAATAGTTTTATAGAAAAAAAAGGGTAGATTCCACTAAACCTAGAGTTCCTGATACTAGATATCATTTATCACTAGATTCAGAACAAATTAATGAACGCGATATGAAAAAGTAACTGGATGTCGTAGACAATTTTTTTTCGAATTTTAATAGCGTCAACTATAGATTGACCAATAAATGAAAAATGAAAACCCAATTGTTAATTTAAAAAATACTCTTGCCTAATTCGGAGGAAATTATTTCGACTTTGCTTGCTATACTTACATACCTACATACCTATAGATAATCAAATAAGGACACAGGAAGCTCAAGAAAAATATCTTAATAAGACTCGAGTTTTTTACAGATGTTGTTGTTATTATCAATTAGATAAGGACTGGCGCGCTTAATTAGAGCAATTAGTTTTACTTGGAATCACATTCAAGTCCAATAATACAATTTGTATATAAAAGAATATTTACTGAAAACAATAGGAAATATATATATTAGTTTAGATTCTTATGATTTACGAAGACGAGTACAAGAGGTACAACTTAATTTGGCAGAGATTTTAGTATTTCAAAGCGTTTGGTAAAGTTTCAAACTGGACGGGTAATCATCGGAGTCAACAGCGGGTCGGCTTTCAATTTAGCGGAATTAATAACAGCGCAAATCTGCCTCCCCGCTGACCGGCGACCGCACTGTCGTAACTATAGGCTGGGTAAACGCAGGTGTCATATTCTAGCTCGCCGACCGCCGTGATGGAGACGGTGTTCAAGTTACGTGTCGTTGTTGATATGCGGTGATTTTGCTTACCAGAATTATAAATAGACTTTTATGCAAAAATAATAAAAAAAGTTTAATAAAAGATGTTTATTAAGTACGAATAAATAATGAATACTTAAATAACATAAATGTCGTACTTTTCGTAGTACAAAAAATATAGAAATTATTTTTTACGCATCTTGTCTGCAAGCTCCATTATAATTACCTGTCTAATTACAGCCAAAATCTGTACAAATCATTTCTAAAATCCGTATTAAAAAGGCAAAATTATAAATAACAATGCCCATACCGAGCATAACAGTAATATATTAAAATGCTCATTATACACATGCTAAACTAAGCACTAGGTATCGAGTACTAATTTCGAGGACTGTTGGTGCGCGCCGGCCCACTGCGCGTTCAAATTGCCGTGGCCGGGGACTATTCCCGCTCGTTCATTACAAGCAGGCGATGTTTGCTACTCCACGAATGAAGTACAGAGGAAATGAACGCTTTCTATGAAGGGGTATTAACCTCGTTGTGAATTTCATTGTTGACCGGTCAGCTCCGGGTACTGGACTCGTGAAGTTACAAGCTATTATAGCTAAGCTCAAGTTCTAATACGCTTAATTAGTTTACAATAATTTTATTATGCATTCATTTTCATATTAGCAAGCTTTGATGTATACTTTTGGTGGCTTAGATTAGAAATTAATTATTTCAGAAATTGTTATAAAAATATTATAAATGTATAATGCCTTTATACGTACCTATAACCTATTTTGTCATGTTTTGTGGTTTATATTACGAAGCGGTACATTAATATTCAATAAACTTTTAATGAATTTGTCGGAACAATATATATACAAACTGGGTCTTACAAGGCAAAGTAGTAAAACGTAGACACAGTTTGTTCCCTACTTAATGTTAAGTTGTCAAAATTTGCATAAAATCCGCCGAACGGCGCCATCGCAGCAAACTTTTGACTATACTTGAAAAGCGCTTAAATCGAAATGGCCAATAAATTCACGACCTCAATTTTTGTATTAAGACATTTTATGCAGGAAGCGAAACACGTTACTATGACTTTGACTTTTTTCGTTCATAATTTGAGATTTGCACAGAGCGTATTTTTAAAGTGTCTGCATTTCCAATTATAATTTGGAATTATCAGAGATTCATGCATTTCACAATATGAAAAATTTTTAAGCATCTCAATTTTAGCTTATTACTTCATGTTATTTCTTCCTGTAATATATTTCATACATTTTATAAAGTCGTGTAATCGCTGCCGATTTAATATCAAAAAAGTTTCATTTTATCGCTTTAACTTTTTTCATATCAGCATCGAATACATGTTAAAAGCCCGGTGGAACGACGAGTCGACAATCAATAAACACTTCAAAGTTAACGATGCTGCCTACGAAAATAACAATCTGGGATAGAATAAATAATATTCAAAATATTTTCATAACAGTTTTATGGAATAACTATAACATAAAAGATAGCAACAACGTATTAATAAAATTATAAAATTAGTATTAAATTTCATTGAGAAATATTGGTATTTTAACTTAGTTTCAGGACTAATGCTTCTGTCGCTTTTATGATTTATCGTTTATTCTGTAACTTTCCGAATGTAATATCAAACAATAATTGTTTTAGTAAAAAACCATAATCGGATCCCGGGTTACTTAAATATACAATACTAACCAATCCTTTTCTGTAAAGGAACTTTTATCCACAATATCACAAAAGAAAAACCTTCCAAGTATTTATAATTAGCACAAAAAATGTAGAGTCCAAGAAAAATTAGTACTTTACTCAAAAGCTTTTAACTGTTTCTCATGACGTTTTCAAACTACAACCTGTACCTTTCATTCGATTCATATCAGGCACGGTTCCAAGTGGGGGGGTCACAGGGGACATGACACCCCCAAACCATACGTGACGAATGAAGTAAAAATTCGGATAGAACATATCAAAATCCCTTATTTTTAAAATTCACGAAAACATTCTAAGTGACTTACTTATAAGCACCAAATAACTGTACTATAAAGTTCATAATTTTATTTGTGTCCCCCCCCCCCCAAGACATGTGATCCTCCCTAAAATTTGAAGCTGCGACCGCGTATTCATATTTTATACTGAAACTGTAATCATTTATTATTGTTATCTGCTACTGATTTAATATGTTTATAAGAAGCCATTAAAACTATTACGTTACTGTGATAATATTATTTACTCATTAAGGCACAAATTTACGACTGATAAGTATATTATTAATGAAGCTCCACATTTTGTCATTATGAAGGTTATCTAGACGAGGCTCGAATTAAAAGTTGATAAGGTCTACACACCACCACAGCGTAAAGAAACAGTTCTTTAGCTTACGATTAAACATTATGATATATATTCTCATTCATTTTTTTATTTAAAGTTATAAATACATGAATATAATCACTTTATAAATCTATAATATAAAAACCGCGTGATCAGTTACTAAGCGCAAATCTCGAGGACAGCTGAACCACTTTCGCTAATTCTTTTTTTAGAATATTCTTTTAAGTAAGAGAATGGTTTGTATGGAGAGAAAAAATAAAAAAAAACCTAAAAAATGTTTATTTTTGATGACTGTTAGGTATACGAAGTTATTACCAATACTGCGGGTCAGCTTGTTCATAATAAACCTGTGGCTATGAGCCAAGCAAAGAGCAGATGTTTTTTTTTATCCATAAAGTCATATTTTTTTTTTATAATAGAGTACAAAGAGTGAATGGTGTCATGTCTTATGTTCCGCTTTACTGGACAGGCGGTCTGAAGCCTCTACCAATACGATACGATAGTTGACGTCAGCGGTTCATTCTTAATTGTCGATAACCCGCCGCGGGTCACGACTTCCGACTGTATCGACAATAGAATTAACAACACTGTAGAGGAAATGTCATCCACGTCTCAAAAAAACAACAACGACTGTTAGAAAATCTATTTAAACGAACTTTTTTCTTATATTTATTTATATTATAAGGGCAATCTCGGAAACGGCTGTAAAGATTTCGCTGAAATTTTTAATGTGAGGATTTTCGGGGGCGAAACATTAAACTAACTTAGTCTTCCACTGCGTTAAAGCGAGTTTTTTTTTTAAGTTTTGAGTTTTTCAACAAAAAAAAATCCAAATGAGTTGTAAAAAAAAGCGTCCAGGTTTCAATATTTTAATTACAACTTTGCTTAATTATTTCTTGTATTTTGAAATGTAAAACTACTAATACTTTACCACAATTTTAAATGTAAATAGCTTTACTCAAAAGTATTAGAAACTTGCATTTAACATCAAGTAACGTAAGCTGGCTACAGGCTTACTGCACAGTTCAGGCTTCTTTGATTAAACTTTTTTCTAACAAGCTAAAGTAATTAGATTAATTGTTTCTTGTACAAAACACGTATACTTTACAAAGTTTAAAACATTTTATTTGTTTTTTGAATGTAATATATATTCGGTACATATTAGATTATGGGCTAATAAGATATTTTTTCCCATAAACTCGTATGTGTTAAAATTCCGTTTAATGTTGTCGTTTAAAACATCATAAAAAGGTCTATTTTAAAAGCATTTTCATCTGTTATACTTAATTCATTTTCTAAATACCATTTCACCGTAGACTACAATATTTATAAACTTTATTATCTACAACTTAGCAAATATAATGAAATGCTATATTTGTAATATCGTTTTGGTATATTTTCCGACGTGAATTAATCTAATTGAGCTAATGAAGAGGAATTTCTTAATTAGTGGTGTTTGTACGAGCCATGGGCACACGTTCTGTACCGAAACGGGTTAATTACGACCGATAACTCTTTAATTAACCTGCCTAATAACAGAGTATTTGCATTCGAGCCGCCGACGTAGTAAGACCAATTAGGGAGAGAACGAAATCGATCAAAAGTATCGGTTTGCTTATATTTTAAACAATATAACTATGCTGTAAGAATATTTTCCAATTTTATGTAAATAATAAATAACCCCCAACATTTAAGTACATGCTTTGAAATTTGTTTCAAGGCGTTTTGATAGTCTATATTGAAATGTGAAAAGTTACATTAAGTATAATATTATACAGGCGCGGTCGCAGCTCCAAATTTTGGGGAGGGTCACTTGTTTTGGGGGGGGGTCACAGATTAACTATTAGAGTTTATAGTACAGTTATTTGGTGCTATTTCTTATAATTCACTAAGAATGTTTACGTGAGTTTTGAAAATTGGAGATTTTAACATGTTCTATCCGATTTATTCTTTGCCACCAAAGATTTTTTTATTTGACACTAATGGTTTTGGGGGGGGGTCATGTCCCATGGCCGCTCCCCCCCTTTGGACCGCGCCTTTATCCTACCAATGAAGAAGGTCGAAAACGAAACAGTTTTATAAGCGACAACGAAATCAGTTTTATAAGCGTTTATTTTAATTCTGCCACCAATTAATCTTAACTCTCGTAATAAAATCAGTGTTTATTATGCGGATTCGTCACAAAAACAAACGTCAATGCGCGTCATTAGTCACGCCACTAGAGGTTATCTGCCTTAATGAGTGGACCACGGTGGCAAGACTTTCTAATTACGATACTCTATTTAGATATAAGTGCATTTGGTTCTGCTGCACTAGACAATATTAGTGTAGTACCAAAAAGTAGATGACAGCTAACGCCATTAATTACTTCTTGGTTATATCTATTTTATCAAAATGATTTTGGACTTTCATGTATAGTTCTACAAATTAAGGATTTTTTGGTGGGTCAGACAAAACATGACTAAAAAGATTGTTAGTAACCGATTTATTTTCAAAAGTCAGTACGATATATCTTACTTGACAAAATGTAAAAAGGAGAGCCTCAATTCGTATTTTGTCGTACTAAAATTGGGCAACATTTTCTCTGCAACGGACAAAAAATATAAAATATGAATAAATTCGGTGATGCGTGTGAGGCGGCGCAGGCGCACATGACCATTATGACAACATGTTTCAACCTCTAAAATTTTTTTTATCAAACATTTATTTTTCAAAATTAAACACGGTAACAGCGACTGCAACCTAATCATCGCATTGGCATTTTCAGTAGTTGTTAGTAATAAGAATAGCCCAATATACACGAAACTAAATTTCCTAATAAAACTTTTTTTTATTATCTAATAAAATTTATAAGTTAAAATTATTTTTAAAATTTGACAAAACAAAGAAACAAGCACAAAAACGACACATAATTGTGGTATATTTATGAGTAGCAGACGCAATTTTGATTATAAAATTAAATAACAGTTAATTATTTAAATAAACAAATCTTTAATTAATATAAATAAGACGGGAACCGTAATAACATAAGATAAACTATTTATACATTAATCAATTTATCTAATTATGTTCGTAATTGCGTTTTTATCATTAACATGTAAACAATTCTACTTACATCGTACTGAAAACTAACGAGGAAAATTCTGTCTATTTCTTTCTGAAAGCGCGCAGAAAAGTGGAAAGGGACTCTGAGTTTGTAGGTATGACACATCAAAACCCAAGCGACCGTGTATTAGTTATTAGCAAGAAAAAAATACATAACAAACTCGTTTTCAATTTCTTTTGCTCTACATAATCTGCGCTGAAATTAATTGATATGTAAAGTTATTTAAAAATACCTGTAAAACATCTACTAAGTTCTATTGGAAAAAAATGCACTTTATTTTTGAAAATACACATAATTATGCCCTTTGTTTAACGTGGCCGATGTTAGAGCTGTTATTCAGTACATAATATTAAAGTAAATTATTAAAAAGAACAAGCAGACTTGCGTAAAATTTTAAATCCTTTTGATAGTAGCAAGAAACAATTACTTATTTATGTTTCTACCTGTACATAATAATATTATTGATATAATTATGCTTGAAGTCTTGAAGAGTAATATAGTCTTGAAGTTTGGATCAATTTTAATGAAATTTTGTGTGTATACTTGAGTGGGTCCATGTATGGTTGAAAATAAAATTGAACCAAGTAGGCGGTGCTGGTACTGCTCAGAGCAAGGTCTTTCGGGTTCGCTAGGATCTCCATAAAAGTATAGTAAGAAGATACCGTCGTCGTAGAACAGTGACGGATTTGCAAAAAATGCGAAATTCACTTGTTACCATATTAGGACACTACGAAGTGTAAATTTTATTATGGCGTTGGAAAAAAAATTCTATGTCTTATAGATGTCAACTTATAGAGTTAATACGTCAGTGTATTGACAGTGGATTTGATAAATTTTCATACTTAAATGGCTAACGTGATTATTTGAAATGGCTCTCCTGTAAAGTTTGATATTTGTTAGATCCGTCACTGTTCTACGATCACGACGATTTATTTCTGCTTTTGAACTTATGTTTCTGATTGAAAAATAAAACGTTAAAAAAAGCAGATTAAAACATTCCCAAATATAAATTTAATTTAACCCACTGTAGTTATTGTTAGTATTAGTGAAGTAAAAGGTAGGTAGTCGTTGAATTGATTTAATTATATTACAGTGACAAAAATAAATGTATCTTAATAGGTATTATTTGTAATCTTATTTAACAGATAAAGAAAGAAGAATTAATAATTAAAGAAATAACAAAAGGAAATGACACCGCCATTGCTGAAAAACTGGTTTCGCAACCTAATTACTGGTGACCTTCACTCAGGGTTACAGATCGGGAAACGTTTTCTTTTTTTTGTAAATATTTTCTTTTCTGTACATCATAATAAATCAGAGAGAAAGTAATAATAAATAATATAATAAAATAAGGAAAACTATAATCTCTTTTATATACTTATTTCCGATTTTCATCTTAAATAATAAGTTCTTTCTGGAATATTATTTTAAGCTTTTAATATATTACCAAATCGTATGTAACATATTCCAGTCGATCGATTAATATCTATCGAGCACTTTAAATATCGATTCACTACGACAGATACAACTTTTTAGTCACGGTGTACGATTTTTTTTTTTTTCGAAAACCATAGACAAAAATTCTAACAATGGTCTCCAACGAACTGGAGTCATAGAGTGTGCTACAGAGTCCGAACACGCAATACTACGGGTCAATTTAAAGATCTACATATACCTAATAGATAGCTCGGTTTACTGAAAAACATTTTAAGCTAGGATAAAACATTACCATGCCAATTCATTCTAACAAGTAGCAAAGCCGGAACAAAGTAGTATTATAAAAAATTGCTACTTAGAGGTTACATTATATACCTAGAGTCCTGGAGATTTAATGTGATAAATGTTAAAAAAATTAGGGTACAAAAAATTTTTCTTATTGAAACCCCAATTAATCAAAAACTAAACCTTAACAGGATAAACACGTTCTAGGAATTAATTCCGTTTCGGAGAAAGGGGTCTAATTAGTGCGCCAGTAAACAGGGAATAGTGCATTGAATATTTATTAAATCAATTCACAATCTGTTTACTTGAAGCTTATAAAATAATCCTTTTTATAATGATGAATAAATTTATATCGAAGAAAACTGTACTAGAATAATAATAATTTCTTTTCTAATGATACCGATGTATTGTGTATCGTAAGTATAATACTAATTTAAAAAATTGCTTTAGTACTTCAGATTTTGCAGTCACTTTTTCATCTTCTTTAACTGAACATTATTAACTTTTAAATAAAAACTCACATTTATATTAGGTATATTTTTAAATATTATAATTTGAATTAACTATAAATATTATTAATTTGAATGGCTTGCCTCTTGGGTAGAAGTTTACTTATCCTGGTTAGTTCGTACCATTTCAATTAATATTAATCATAATAATTGAATATAATAAATAGTCTGTAGTTAAACCTACATTTGAATGAGTGATATAAAACCAACCGTACCAAATAAATAAATTAAAATATTAGTTTTGTGATTAAAATTAACAATAAGATTAAAACTATTTTCTAATTTAACAAGTTGTTAATAAATAGAGGCCTAATTAACAGGAATGTAGCGTTAAAATATAATAATTGGTAGAGGCGAAAAAAATAATATTTTAAGTTCATTAAGATAACCTTTTTTTCATGAATAATATTTTTAATTCGGAACGCTTTTAATGTTATGGTTTAAAAAATTAATAACAATATCTCAAGAAAAATGTATAGAAAATATTATTATCAAATATTTTTTGTTACTTAATTAACAGACCCGACAGACGTTGTCCCGTCCCATTTTTTAATTTTTTTCTCTATAAGAGCCATTTCCTAATTCAAGGAAAATTTCAAAAATTATTATAGAAATTAGCTTAGCCTTTCTCGAGTTATGCGCTTAGAGCGATTTAGCGATTCATTTTTTTTTATAGATGTAATATAATTTCTAAAAACATTCACGTAGTGTAAATAATTTCATGATAGGTATCTTAGACTGATGTAAAAATTTACGAGCTCTAGTAATCACTATATTTTCATTCTAATCAATAATATGCTACGGGCACTTACTTTCAAAGTCTAATTTAATTAATAAACATATTTATAATAACGATAATAACAAATGATATACCCATAATTATTTAATATTAATGCCGTATAAAATTACGAAACAAAATGGAATAATCCTAGTTGTAATTAATATTAGACGCGCGGTCATCGCTATGGACCAATCAGCGTTGATTAATTTGTACTAACAGCCTCGTTAATTAAAGCAGCTTTATTAATTAGCCGAAATGAATTAATGGATATGACACATATACTATATTAAATACGTTTATTTATATTTACACGATTCGTATTAGTTTATAATGGCTACGGACTACCATTACGTAATTTTATTGTTTTGATTATTTATGATTAAGTTTATTGCTGTACATAAATAAATTCCTATAATAGAATATGTATTACCTATATTAATTTCAGTATTTAGTAAAGAAAGTTGTACAAGATAATATGAACAAAAAAAATAGTTACGCCCCGCGTCTACTCAAAAAAAGTACCTAACCATAAGTAAGCAAATATCAAACATAGGTACCTCTACACTTATTACGAGTCATTTATAGTATCAATCATTTAAAAGTAATCCTTTAAATCTCACACTCACACAGCTGACTACTCCACATTTGTCATTCTTAGAATTAAAATAAAACAGCAAGGAGCAAGGCTCGGTAAACAAAGAACCATATAAACAAGTACGTAAGCTAATTCATTATAAACAGTCATTATCTAGATAAGCAATAAAATGTTGTCCCTTAATTGCGCTCGGTAATTATAAGAGATGCCGTGTTTATAATTAAAACGAATGAAGTATTGCTACACTCTTTGGTCTAGTGATGTAGCTCTAATGAGCCACTTGCTAATTAGAGAAGGAACAAGCGGATACGCCATTCTAATTGGCTTTTGGGACAACCACGTCGCGCTCTTAACTTATAAATTGAAAAGACTTTTGAAGTAGGTTTTATATTTAACTTGTTTAACGATTATCGTGTGTGTTTTTTAATGTTTAATTAGTATTGTTTTATTATTTTTATTGGATTGGTATAAATGTATTTATTACGAAAGTTTAAAAATTAAATTTTTATGAAATATTGCAGTGAATTTTTGCTCGTGGCTTAATATTTACGATTGAAAATTAGTTTCAGTTCTATTTACAGAATTAATTTCACAAACTTATTTTTAAAATTTATTCTCATTCGTAACTTCTATTAGTATCAAAAAATTCAATTATTGAGTAAGGTTTATTATAAGGAAGCGAATAGTATACTGACATTAAACAATTATAATAAAAACAAGAAAGCTCGCAATAAAAACACCGCATCTACCTTTTCTTACTTCGCGTGATTACGGCTATTCTCAATATTATTCATTAGCTAAGATATACGATACTGTTCCAATTAAGGATATTACATTTTCTTTTATATTCGTTTCGCTTTAATTTAATTGCGGATAATAATTACTTTCATTAATTTTACTTATACGTAATTGGTATTATTAACGAACAATATCCTTTTCCCTTTATTATGTTTTCATGTAAGCTAATGTAAAATAACCTGAATAAACTAGAGCAAAAATTTATTAAGCCAATTATTCTCCGCTTACAATCGCTATTCATTTCCCGCTACTTTTAATAGTTTTTCAAAGGCTATACAAGCTACTGTGGAGATCATTAAGCGGACTCTTCAAAGCTGTCGCCGCATTACACTAATTGACGCAATTAGAGGGATTGCCGAACGGAAATAAAAGTCGGCTCACCTTCATGAAACGCCGGCCCCGCCAATTAGCCTAGCCGGTAATTAGCCTCTTCAGTGCACTGCTGCAGTCGAGTCTCTTTTCACTTAGTAAAAATCACAGCACAATCAAACCGTGTTCATATTTTACGAGTACGAGTATCGTTCGTCACCGCACCGAAAAGTTTTTCCGCGATCGTGTTATCAGCGATAAGGTCGACGCAGTGACGTGCGCTCGCCGCCGCGGTCGGGAAGCGAATGAACGGGAGTCGCTCGCCACTAGGCGGGGAGTGATGCCCTTCCTTTTCCCGTACGAAAGCTTCACCATTGCGGAGCTTTTCGCACAAAGCTGCTTCTGTCACATACGCCCTTCCAGCGCTGAAGCGACGCTTAACGCCGTAAGTGGGCAGATTGTGCGGTATTGCATTTAGGCCTAAATAAAAGCAACTAAATCAAATTAGTAGTATTGTGTATTATCCATAAATTATTTAATAATTTTCAGTGACACGTTTTGTATTTGAATATTGAATAAGTAAATCGTTAGTGGATGTTAAAGATAAAAAGTTTTGTATTATTAATGTTTCACTATTTTACTTATTTTTCACTCATTAGCTAAAATCATGTATTGCTATAAGTATAATAAATTATTTTTAGTCTTGTAACTGGTTACAAAACAATCATTTATAAACGAAATTCGCTAAAAACTAAAACGACTTAACACCAGCGAAATAGAATTACAAAATATCGTGTCAAAAAATATTGTTGAGTAGCGTGACCGTAGAAATTATTACCTTTTATACAATTCGCAATCGAGTGCAAGATTCCATTCATCACTGATAAAAGTAGTGGCGACACCTCATTCATTGTTCAGGGGCCTGAGGGGCATCCCTTCGTACACTACGACATAAAAGGCCAACGTAACTGTTACTGTACCTATTGCCGACGGTGGAAAATAAATATATGGTTGACATTAAGAAAATTGTAATAAATTATAATCATAATCATTAAGACAGTTTTAATAAATTCTGATTAAAATAATTACTGTAATTTTCTTAATGGTCAATCAATGATAAAAGTAGTAGCGACACTTCATTCATCGTTCAGGCCTGGGGCCTGGGCATCCCTTTGTACAACATTCAATTCCAATGCCGACGGTGAAAAACAAATGAATGGTTGACATTAAGAAAATTGTAATAAAATTTAATTATACTGCGAATTGTTATTTTAATTAAATAGACTTAAAAAAATGAGATTTTTTTATTAAATTAATTTTAATGTGAATTAAAATACAATAGAAAAATCATCATTTTAAATACTCTTATCGTGTTGTTCAAGATGAATTATTCACGTCTAAATAAGAGTTAAGATCAAATGTTCTAGTCACAAGACATATTAAAAATTATATTATATTATAATAATAAAGTATATAATATTGACATTATCATACTAAAGTCTCTTATTGTATCACTTTAAAGTTGTTTTTCTTGGCAATTTAAAATGCTTAGTAAAAATGTTAGTTAAAGTAGTATAAAATATACTTTAAAAAATTAAGAAAATTTTTAATGACAAAAGAAATTTTTTATAGCATTTGCTAAAGCTGAGAGGACGAGTTGGTTAATAATAATAAGAACATTAAAGTATAATATAAAAATGGATAATATTTTTAACCAACTTGAAAAAGGAGTAGATTGTCAACTCAGTCGGTATGATTTTTTAACAGATATTATTTTATATTTTTACTATTATGGTGACAATCGAATTGCGAAGTTATTAAAAATTGTTATTTTGATTAAAATAAATTTCAGACTGTTGATTCTTAATTTAATTAAAGTCAATATTTAACTATTAAACATTTCTATAAAAAACCTAACCATAAAATAAAGAAAACGTGACTATGTCACTAAAACAATATTTTTTTCTTAAGATTTTTTTAAAAGTATATTACTTTAATTTGAGAAGTTACTTAAAAGTACAAGTGTTTGTTTTTAATATTAAGAGAACACTCTGCAATACCGCAAGATAAGACTTTTAATATTAAAAATTCACATGATTTCATATTTAATACGACCCCTATAGATGGAATTTAATTTCAAATTCATATCATAAAAACGTGTCAAACAAGGGCAGTTGATAACCCTTTGTTAGCTTCGTCTTGTTAGCCGTCTTTACTCGCACTCCTGTATTGAATCAATTAAGCCGCACTGAAAGGGTTCCATAAAACATGATTTATTACTAGCCACCACAATACTTTTAATTAATATCTCAAGTGACTTGATATCAACGTTTTAATAAAACTAAAATACATAGAGTACCAGTATCTCGTTATGGACGTCGTTACATCTACATAATCATGTTTGATAAGATTTGGTCCTCTTAAAGAAATAAATATGAGATAAACTTACATTTCAACTAATAAAATCTATTTTTTTATCATCGGGTTAATTATGGCGCTGCTGGTCAAAGGCCTCTTTCTATTGGTAATGATAAGAATACGAAAAAAAGCTCTTATTTTACTACACAAAACTGTTTTCTTTATTCCAATTCATAGTCTCTGAATCCCTATTTAAAATAAAATAAAATAGAATAAAACTAAAAAAAAAAAATATTAATTCAATTATGAAATTCCAATTTCATTGATCTATTCAAATAGGTACATATTAGTATCTATTTAATTTAGTTTTTTTTTTATTATAAATAGGTAATGTAAAAAGTGTTTGACTACTTTTACGTCTAAGGTAATTAATTTATAATTTAATTATTTAATATTGAATTTATCATTTCAAAAGTATGTAAAAAGTAGAGTAAGTATGAAATAAAACATCCAATGTGTAAATTGAAAAGCTTTATTACGATATCAGTAATAATAAATAATTTAACTTAAAATGGAGTCGTAAGGAATCGCACAGTGGTGTTTGATTTGCTATTAGGTACAGTAGAATGGATCAATTTAAACGCACACGACATGAATACGCAAAATTCCTAAATAAATCGAAAGGAACGCCTTGCGTTACTGTATCAATTTGCAATCCATTCAACGCGTCCCTGACGAAATTAAGGCTGCGAACACGCGTGTTTTTCCTATATCGACAATATTATCTAAATATTTTTTATTAAAAAAACTTTTTAAATAGTGTATATGACAATTTATTAATAAAATAGTTTAGTAACATCTTATAATACCGTTACTCTAATGTAATATTGTGTGATACGTGTATGAAAAGAATACCTAATGATATGTCTTGTTGGACCTCGATAAATGAAAAGGTTCACGTCACTTAAGTTCCGGCGTATTAACTTACGGTTTAGATTGATACATTGATTTGCGAATGTATTGAATAATTTATTGATTTTATTAGCTACTTGAAATATTTACCAGAAAACATTGTAGTGATTTTACTTTTTCAGAGGCATAGCATGTTACATCTATGTCTGCGTAGGCTAAATGAAATTCAAGATAGTGAGTTTATAAAGTTTAACCATTCTTTAAAAAAAAGGTTTTTCTGAATTCACTTTCATTGAATTCGACTTAAGCCAATTAATCACTCTTATCGGGTTGTTTCCTCGAGTTTTTCAACGGAGGGATCGGCTGACCATTGAGCCAATATCGTAGGGTAACTGGCACTATTGTGAGCCGTTTTGGTCTTTTGTTGGTGGCCATTGTGCTGTAAACTGATGGTGCCGCCGACCGCGCGGTATAATCTGACGATTAGTCTAAGAGATTTAAGAAATCAGCCTGAAGTTTTATTAATTAAAGGAAAACTTTTATGATTGTAATGATAAATTTTATTTAATCAGAAATTATATTATTATATTTTATAAAGTTTCAAATATTAAATAATGTTAGACCTTATAGTAAAAAATAGAAAAATGCAAGAAATTAATAAAATTCATTGTAAATAATTCACAACATTGAATGTAGAAATCTCAGAAAATTTGTCTCCAAATATAAAGTAATTGTCTTAAACGGATCCCACGTAATCTTCACCTCCTTGTTTAGCCTCCCTTGTTAAGTCCTAGCAAAGAAAACGAGGAAAGAGAAATTTGCATAAATTAAACTGGCATCTTTCGTCAGTTTACAAAATGTGCTAATGGCGGCTTAAGCTCTCACGCGAACTGATTCGGTATCAAGTAACGCCGCGTGTGCCTTCAACTTTAAGGGTGACATCTACTGAAGGCAATTTAGATCAAGAAAACGATTTTAAAACATTTACAAGCTCACATAAAAGTCTCTTTTGTTAAACATGTACACGAATAAAACTGTTAATCTTACCTCAGGTTACAAGCGCGTCACCTGATTACACTGACTAAGAATAATGTCCACAAGCAGTTCTTGGAACGATGTACATACAAAGATAAATTAAAATATGTATACCAGCTGTCTATATTTTTTGGAAGTTGAATAATTTATCGTTTATCTTAAAATCAGAGGCGCGTCGCGGGCCCGTAATAAGCAAATGATGGCATGTAAAACGGCCCATGCTGCCAAGTTCGCGTTACTTATTTAAATTTTGTTTACTCGAGTTGTTTTAATAACATGCCTCCCGACGAGGAATTAAGTTGATTTTAATTCGCTGCTTTAATTAACTTAAAGACGGCAATTTCAAAATAATGCCCAAAATAATTTTGTTCGCCGGAGCAGGTGGGACCGAATTGTTATCAGAGCAATCTCGCAGTCACATTTAAACTTATCTTTATGCAAAAACGTTATATTATTATCGTTTAAGTAGTCTCGTTTGGCAGTTAATTAAGTAAAAAACCTCGTGTAAAAAATAAGGCCAAAAGAAATTAGAACAAGAACCTTAAAAGATAATGAGATTCGTTTAAGAATAGAGTAAATCTAATTTCGGGGTTTTATTGCGATAGCGGATAGATGCAAAAAGTACAAAACTATTGGCAACCTACTGCACCCTGCCCGCTCAACAACCGTGAAATAAAATCTCACAATAAAAATATTCTTTAAATATAGCGACGGTCATGGTAGTTTTTGTGGTAATCGGTATAAATTACAAATTAGATACAATTATTAGATTCGAGGATAATTTATTTTTTCAGAGAAGTCAAACCGTAATATTTTGTAATAGCCTCAACTCTATAGAACCAAAGATAATTTTAAATACTATAAAAAATAAAGTAAAGAAACCAATTGACTTTAAAATTACTTGATTTATTTTTTAGCAACACATACAAACATTAAAAAAATATTTCTATATTCAAGTAAATTTCTTTGACTAACAAACAGATAGCATATTTAGTCTGCACTATTTTATCAGAGTAAGTGAAAACTTGTTTTTCAATTTGTTTTATTTTAATTTCTAAATCGGCTTTGACAATTTCACGCTACAATAACTTTTCACCGGCCTTGCGTTTTTTCACTCATTGTTACGCAATACGACGGACGCGTAATTAGATTTTATAAATCCCAACTACTATTCTAAATAATGCAGTTTTTGTTTGTACATTTTTTGTTTTTGTCTTTAACTCTCCTATAACTGGCTACTCTGCCATTGAAACAACTTATACATAAGTTACGTACCTAATTGTAGGCCTATAAGTCCTATATTTGAATTGTTAACATTTATATTTTTGTTAATATTAATATGACTGTTTTGCATTACAACAAAACAGGTATTATGTGTTGAATAAAACACACAGCGTTGTATGAAGAAGCAG
>DVXP01000981.1:0-16705 GCA_018235645.1 Junonia grisea | reverse complement strand
GAAGAATAAAAATAATTGAACAAACTAAATTATTGTGTGTTTATAAGCTGCTTATTGATTAAATATTATTGTCGGGTAGTCTGTCAGTGTATCAAATTATAAATTGTAATCGAAACGATGATGATGACATTGTTGGTGACCTTATAGGACATAATAAACATTATCTACCTACTTATTACATAAAAACTAACTTCAACACATTAAAAACCAGGACTTGGTTTTATCATAATCAGTTATTTTAAAGGTAATTAATTATTATTGTTTTTCCGTATTCAAATATAATTTTGTATTATAATTTAATTTTTAATTTTTTAAGGAATAAAAAATTGACAATAAATGTTGACTGTTGAGATTAAAATGTCAAAAAGAAAACGTTGTAGCGATTAGGTACTTCGCTATATTTAACAATGAGCCTATAAACTGGATATTAAACAAGTTTTCGTGTGATAGAAGCACATAAACTCGTTCCTTCATTCCAATATTATTGTAAAAAACTTAATAGATTTCTTTTCCCTTTTTTTTCAAAGTCAACGATGAAAAGTTTTATTGGCTAATGGCCATTACTGCACGTTAAAATTACTTAACTGAAATACCATTTAGTGTTTGTTCCCCATTGTTGTTTGTTAGGATAATTACATAACACTGTAGTATACGTGTGTACAGTGACCGAAAAACAATTTATTAATCAAAATATCATGTCCTAAGTTCAAGTTATTTCCGTTACTGACGCACGACATTCTTTCACGTAACAACAAACTCTAATGATGCCAAATAATAGACTATCGTTTGGATAAGAATATTTGACGTGGTCACGCCTTGATTGTAATAAATTATTATTGCAAATATTTCGGTGTTAATGTTTTATTGATATTGTAACTTTATTTCTACGGGTTATTATTGAAAGTAACGTGACGTCCCGAACGACGGATAGCGTTTTCCATTTGTATGCGTGCGTCATCCTTAGACGTCAACTCTAAATGACGGCCACTGTTGAGTGTGCCGGACACTTACTACTGATAATTACATATTATTTTTTATTGATACATAATATATCCCTAATATAAATTGGAAACGGATCCGTAAGCTTTTATTAAACTCAAAGATTTAATCTTTGGTACGATTACCGTCAATATAATAGGAAAATTCCATTTGTTCTACATATTGCGTAATAATAATAAGTATTGCATGTTCATTACAAACTGTTATGTCCCACTTTTTATTTTATTTAATTTTTTAATGTATTTTAAAGGTGCTTGTAGACGAACGTACAATACCGTCCTAAAATAATAAGAATTGATTCTAAGAACTCGCAAAAAAACAATTCTCAATATTAATATAATATTTATAGGTTATAATTATATATTTTATATAATTAAAAACATGGACTAAATCCAACTAATTCCGACTAAAGCCGACTAAATCCACAATCCACCATGTTGATTTTTTGCTGACGTCACACAATCTGTGACACCATGGGGAAGAATATTGTCCAATGTCCCTTTACACTTCATAATATAATATAATATAGTTATTTTTTTTTAACAATGAGGTGCGTTCTTATCAATCACCGCTTGCAAAAGTTTAGTCATTAGTCGTAAAAAGGATAACTTCATTGTTTTAAGAAGCACTTGGCAATTACTGGTAGTGTTAGGACTTTTTTTGTTGTTGTTGCTTTTTTTTCGTTTGTTTTTCTTACTTTAATTCTATCTGCAGTCAGCGGTCCCCTATCAATATCAGTTCTATCTATAAGACTATTAGGTACTAACCAAATAAAAAAATATAACTAACTAACTTTAATTATAATATATAACTGATTGAAAAAAAGATAATGTGAAAAAGATAAATTTAATGAAAAAAAAAACAAGAAAAATAAATAAATATTTTAAATTATTTAAATAACGTTTGCTGATATTATGGATTTTTTTTTATATTTCTAGAAGCAACGCTTTAGCGGCCAGAATGAGGAACGGTGGGAGAGACTTGATTCACATAAAAGAAAAAATATATAAATTTTAAAGGACATGTCCAACGATACCTAATCTAAGAGCAAAGAGGATACGAAAATAGCTTTCTTGCAAATTACAGCTCTCTAGCACTAAGAATCTCTGAACTGAGCCTCGGACAAACACACAGACAAATTAATCATGGTCATTAAACTATACTGACTTTTTTATAACCTACACAGTAAAAGCTCCTTTAAATGACTATTAACTTCGTCAACGACGAATTACTATTCTATTACTTATTCTAAGACAAGTTAAAAATATTAAATTACATACCTATCATAAGTAGGTATAAGCACAAGCACAAGTCCAACCAAGTTTATCACGTGTGACGTGTCACTTTATTATCCATACATACAAATAAAGTTGAAGTGTCTGTTTCTAATATCAAAATAACTGGTTTTTACTAAATGCGTACGTATGAACATTTATATTAAACTTGTAACAAAAAGAACAATTTTGAAAATTTTGTTTATCTTTTTGTTCTGGCTAAGCTTCGAATGGTTGGCCACTGGACCGATTTTAACGGTCTTTCATTGACAGATATAGCTAGTGTATAGTGCTCTTAGGACTAGGAAATAGGCTTTTATTTTCAAAAGAGATAGGATTCCGTGAGAAAAAATGAATTTATCAGGCTTATATGAACTCGGGCAGCAGCTGGTTAATAATAACAATTTGTGACGAAATTCATCTGTACATGAACTCATTTAACATTACAAAATTACAATGATACAATATAAAAATATAACTTTTCTGACAATTTCAAGTTTTTAATAAAAGAAGATATATGTATAGTTATTTTACTTAAAAAATAAGTTATTATTATATAAGTAATAGTTAAAAAAATAACTATAAAAATTGTTTTATCAATTTATTATCATCAATCAATTATTTTTAATTTTTGGTAACTGGTACTTTCAAAAATATAGTAAGTGAATGGTCTTCGTTATTATTGTGCGTAACTTACAAAGGGGATCAAAACAGGTAGGGGGAGTCGGTTGGCGCCGGCGCTACCTGCCCGTGCTGAGCAACGTAGCGCCATTGAGAATTGAGATTAAAAATACAGCTTAGTAAACAACTCTCTTTATTAATATAATAATAATAATAGTAATATTGTTATATCATTATAATCTTCATAAATGTAGGTACGCTTTATAAACCCCACATAAAAAAATACATTCTTATTCTTATAATTATACACAAAAATAGACTGTCATCTCATAATGACGGCATAATGCACTATGGCGACGTGTATGTTAAGGCACGGTGATGGAGGGCTACGCCCCAGGTGGCGCCAGGCGGACGTCGGCGACTAGATCACAGGAGGATAGGGGTAAGGCCCCGGCGGGTGCTTCTCATCTGAGCGGAGCCGAGAAGGAGGGAGCGGGCGTGCACCAGCGCGGCACCGGGCACGCCGCGAGCGCGCAGCCCGCCGCGCTCTGCACCGGCACGAACGCCGACACATGCACTCCGTTCGACACCGGCAGTGATGCCAGCGCTGGCCGCTTCTCTTCCTCGTCCTCTAACAGGTAAGGTCTGAACAACTTGAAAGGTTTGCGCTGTGGAGGCTGTTCTGGAACGGTGGGTGGTGCGTACGACAAAACTGGCGTGGCGACTGGCGAGAGACGCCGCACTGACAAGTCGATGGGCTCCGCTGAGGGCGGCATCATCGGTACCGGGGCCGGCAACGGTGTGTGCACTTGAACTGAGGTAGGCAGAGCGGTTGGCGCAGGTGGTGGCGATGGTAGTCGTGCACTTTCCGGTGAGCCGACAGAGTATGGCGGCGGTGAAGGTGCCGGTTGAGGCGCTCGCCTCAGAAGCGCTGCTCGGAGGGCTGGTTCAGCTTGAAGCCATTTTTGGATCTGGCGGCGATGGATACCGAATTTTCTTGCGGTAGCGCGTTGATTGCCGCGACATTGCGTATCCCGTCTGTATGCGTCGAGAACTTGTAACTTAAACTGTGGTGGGAAGATGCGACGAGAACCAGCGCGGCCCTCTGAGCGGCGGTCTGAGGGCGCAGGGGCCGAGTGCGTGTGGGCGGCGGCCATATTTTATAGGAAACGTCTGCGCGTGATGGCTGTCGGCGCCGAACTGACTGTCGCTCGCTCGCACGGCGCGGATGTTGGCGGCGCGCTCGCTGCCCGCAGCGCATACCGCTCCGACATGAGCGCGCGAAGCGAGCCGCGTATATCCATTAGCCTCTGATCACACTGTGTACTTTTTTATTATTCATTCATAACAAATAAGTTACAAGTTTTAAAGTTACAACTCAATTTTTTTTTATTATAAATTGTTATCTAAAAGATTAAATAATAAATAGAATAAATAATATTTGCTTTCGTGTTTATTATTTGCGAGAATTATGAACTTTATTCCATAACTTTTGTGTTCTAGAAAAAAATTACTGATTTTGTGTTGCACAAGAATGTCTTTAAAAGAAAGATATTATTATCAAAACTTTTTTTAATTAAATACATACATATTTAGAAAAATAAAATTGTTTCTTATTAATCGATATGAACAAAGCTTAAGGCATTAATCTCGCCTCATTCTCGGCGTGAAAAAATGCCGCAAGTGGGAGCCGATAGCATGTAGCGCCACCGTTGCTATCTTATTTCTACCTATATAATTGTGAAAGAGCGAGCGAGACAGCATCTGTGCCCTGCCTCGGTCGCAGCCACATCCGTTTACGAAACAAGTTTGCATGCGACGTTGCCAATTTGAGCGCGCGGGCGGTTCATGAGGTTGTGGGACGCGAGGAAGGGGCGCGGGCGGACAAGAATGCGCACGGCGCGGCAACGCCGCCGTCCGCGGCAGACAGGGTGTCGCCGGCTCGCCGCCGTAGACAGGCCGTCGCTCAGCGGCGCTAGGCCCCTCTGCACCCGCGTCCGCCCGCTCACACCCGCGCTGCCGCAACGAACATCAACAAGTTATTTCGGCTCAGGCTTTTACGGCCACGAAAGAGCTTAAGTTGCACTCTGCACCGGCTCACTTGCGACGTTTCGGATCGCGTCGATGCCTTAGCGCCATCGCCGTTTCGAGGAAAGTTGTTTATTTTTTGTGTGAGCGACGGCCGCCTGCCATGCCTGCCTCGCGTCCGGCGACCATGAAACAGCGATCCGACTCCCCTTGCGCGCATTTTATAACATTCATAATATCCACGTGTTTAAATTAAATAGGCGCTAAGTACTCGACAAAAGGGTGCATCTATAACAAAGTAATTAGAACTAAGTTTTTTAATTGCTTTGACGTTGCAAGAGACAAAAAAACCATAACATATTAACTTATATTTAATTAGAAAAGGTGTTTTCTGTACTTTAACTTAGTTGTTAGTGGGTAATTTATTACTGTTGTGTAGAGAACTTGTTCAGATTTATATGGCAAATATGTATAGTTGCAAGTCATTGTTATAGGAAAAAACCGTTGTTCTTCCTTATTCGCAGCAATTTTGATTAAAAACCATAGATAGGTAGGTATAATGACGATTTATTTACACTACAAAATCAATTTACAAATGGACTCTACCCTACTCTACTTTTCAGTGAGACACGCCACATTAATACTTACAAGATATATTTTTTATTTCATTCTTTCCATAAATAATAAAACAAAAAAGCCAATTCTAAAAAATGTCAAAAAACCACTCCAAAAGGGTAAGGAAATAAATGTATAAAAATTAAAAATATAAAATAAGTTCTTTCAACAGTGTTCATTTATTAATTGAAAATAAATAAACTAAAATATAATTATAAAATAATCAGAAAATACTAATCAAGTCCTGCTTAATTTAATTCACTGTAGCTAGATCTATATGTAGTCTGTCGTTAAAAAATAGCGCCAAAAATACTAAGGTTGTCTTATTTTCCGGCCATTTTCATCGATAATAATCATTCTAAGTTTTCAGTAACTACATTAAGGACTTTTAGGCAATGCACTAATTACCGACGTGTTTTAATTAGGTTCGTATGATCAAAATTATTAATAAAGTATTATCACTTATGACATGTACATTTACTAAGTTGCTAAACACTGCAATGTAGAGCAAAAATTTGTGACATACATACCTATACAAAATCCATCGACTAATAACAGAAGCCAAATATGATATCATATAATTATAATGTATTTGTATTACTGGTTATTTTTACTTGAAGTTGTTTTTTTTTTTATTACTCTACCAGAAAAGACTAGGGTTAATTGAAAGTTTCCAACATCGCAAAAAATTCTGCTATACAATATTATTGTTAAGACTTAGTAGAGATTTCATAGTTTCGAATACGTTAATTAAAGTAATTAAAATCATAGATTAAAAAACCTAAACTAAAAAATACACTTTATTCAAGAGTGTATCGTTCATTCGACCGCAGACTAGAGACAGTTGATTGAAATTAATCCATGCTAATTTGGGGCCCGCGCCGCTTCTCACTGTAAACAGGTTTAAAACATTATGTATGCTAAACATAATTTTATACTTATTATTCTTAAATAGGTATATAATGAAGTGGTCCATTGAAAGATTGGCTGATTTTTAAAATTCACATTCTATAGCATAAATAAAGAAAGCACGTAATCTAAAGGTCCTTTTATAAAATTCAAAATTTACACTTATAATACTCGTATTAAGTAGGTAACCTATAAAATAACTTTTAACAAGATTACTTTTTATATCATTTGTAAAAATAACATTTTAATACGAACATGTTTACTAAGCGTTTTGGAAACAAAGTCAATGTCAAACTTAAAATAACTTTATTTAAATATTTATATGTATTTTGACAAATAATATTAAAGTCAGTCGTTGAAAACATAATCCACCTACCTACCAGTAAATTTGTATCTTTGTAGTAGCGTTGTAGTTATTCGACTAAAAGATTAGCCAAACCGCCATATAACATTTGCCACTGCCACCAGTCATTAGATCAATCGAGATGGTTGTGTACTTGTGTAGTTATTAATATCAATCATGTATAAGTACGTACAAGTAACAGCAAGGTCATAGTACTCGGTAATTCAAACCGCCATGACATCATGGTGTTTGAGAAATATTCCATGAGTTAATGCCGATAGTTTTTACCGTCTTGATCATGGTGGCTTAGCTGGGATGAATACAAGGTCACGCGGACGATCTGCGAGAATAATAACGTGCCTACTAACTTTATGATCGACTAGATCCTGGAGGAAAATATTAATAATAATTTGACTTTTTATTTCATTGGCTTCCTTGATAAATAGGTATAAATGTATGAATTACAATAATATTCTCTATAAAAAGTCTTGTATAAACATTAAAATACTGAAAAATTCTACGTATTTATGTGTAGTTTTAATTAAATTGTAATAATTCAGTAGATTAGTACTCGGTTCTGGTATGCGCACCAATGACTATATAAAGAAAGTTCTTTATATGGCCAGTTATAAATATTTGCATCATGACTCTCACACATTGCTCAAGCTGACGAAGTATCCTTGGAACGCTGCAAGCGCTACTCATGTCAACAATCTTTGTACCTAGGTATTACACCTATTTCTAGGTAGTTGGAAGCAGATAATGTTTCGAGGTTTGTTTTTTTTTAATAACACCTAATAGGTACATAAAATAATTTAGAGTCTTTTTAAATATCTAACTGTTACATTTTCAAAATTTTATTACTACATATATTATATAGTGTACGTTGTAAGAAAACTGCTTTAAGATGTGTTTGTATGTGTGTGTGTTACTGTTCAACAGACAAGAGGCCGCCGATCGTAAAATGAGCTAATAAGTCCCACAGACACATCGACGCCGCTGCCTGCTCGCCATACCAATGATTCTCACGCGGAAACAGAACGACGTATGAGCCAATCAACTCTTACAATCGTACTTATCATGCAAACTATAAGCTTTAAAATAGAAAATACTTCACATCAGCTACATACTTCACTCTTAACCGTCCTATATCAATAATGACGGTTAGCATGAATCAAACAAAGAAAATTAATTCTAGCGTTCCGTGCATAAAATTCAAAATCGTTTCCACTCCACGTCCCGGGAGACGCGATGGAGGCTAAGTGTGAAGCACACGTGCGTTTAAACGTCACCCAAATGGGGACCAGTTTCAACTCAGCCGTATATCTCCTGAGATCGTAGCATTGATATGAGTTTCTTGGGAAATGTAATGAACCTTCGCCGGCTCGAATTCCGAATGTCTTAGCTTTTACACTCCAAATCTCTATCTTTTAAGTAAATATTTCGGAACAGTTTAGCATATAACGATAAGAAACTTAATGTATTTTTAATGAAACCGTTCGATGAATGGTTATAATGGCAACGTTATCGCAACACGTAAAACTTGTAGTGACTCTACCTATTTATCAATTCTTCGTAACTCAGTCATTATTTCTGATATATTTTTTACAAACCAATGTTATTTGAAATTCTACTCTTACGTCTTAACTGTTTAAACTTCACATTAGTTTCAAGAAGCGAATGAATCGCTTATAGACTTGTTAATTGGGTGATATTGACTAACCGACAAAACATTTCTAGATGCATGATTGATGCGTACTAATACAGATTAGTAATACAATTACAATTCGCACCTCAGCATAGAAAACAATTAGCATCTTTTAATTTTGTTTTTAGAAAACATACCTATACTTATTGAAGCGTGGACCTATATTTATTGGAGCGTATAAATTATAGGTACCTAAATAGTAAGGGTGCAGCTTAGAACTATAGCAAATTCAAATAACATATTAAAATCTTGAAAATAAAAAACGTACCTATAAAGTTGGAAAGATTGTTACATCCACGTGGCTTTCGAGGCAACCGGTTTGTAGTCATCTCACCTGCCGCCACTCTCGGTTGCCGATACGACTCGCCTTAATAGCTACAACGAATTAAGCTTTCTACGACTTATACCTCCTGGGAAAATTGTAACGGGCAATTTTCACCTTATTTTCTACGGATCTGTCGAGTCGCTTTCGGTGACTGGTTGTAGGATTTCTGTTTCGAACATTATCCATACATAGAAGATATGACATTTATAGTTAAACGGTTATTTACAATTAGAAGACCGCTTCGGCTACGCACGGATATTTTACTAACCCTCTAGTAAATTTAACTTATTATAACCTATGTTGACCCGAGATAATCTAAGCAAAGCTAACTCTTTTCGGTGAAGAGTCCCAACAGTGAAGGAATTTTTCAAATCGGTAAAGTAGATTTTGAGCCTACTCAATTCAAACAAAGAAACAAATAATAAAATCTTTTCTTTTTATAATATTCGTACAGATTGAATATTTTATAATGTTTTATAATACAAAATACGATATTGAAATATTGAAATATTGAACAGCCGCCTACTGGTCGTGGCTTACGTGGTAGTGCGTGTGGGACAAGTAGCTGCGAGCGGGCGCCGCACAACCGTTACCCAACGCCGGACCCACGCCGCGTTAATTGTCGGAATAATTATAAACCAGATCCACAGTTTATAGTCTCTTTCACGGCTGAACTATTTCAACTCTTTGTGATAAATGCGTACAATGTAGCAAATTATGTGATCATTAATTAATATCATTAAATTTCATATTAATTTGTAATTCAGGTATGTGTCATTTACATGGTTACATGTAACGTGGCACGTAGGTAGCGATTAAACTAGGTACTTTATTTCAATCTAAAACTATTTTTAAATTATATCACCAAGGAAATATTTGATGAGAAGCTATAAATATCATACGATGATAGCTATGTGATAACAAGAAATATTTTTGATAAATATACACCTTTATTTTTTAAAATTTTATTATCAATGAGTCACATTGCGATATATATTCGATAATTGGGTATAATTCATTGCGAGGAGTTAAATGACTAAATGTGTACTACTTACTAATGTTCCAGTCTCTACAAATTCACTAGAATATGATATTATTAATAATAAAGTCGCTTTAAATGTTAAAATAACTAGATATTTTTATCAAACATTGGCAAAGTGTGACCGAAGGATTGCATCATCTCCTAATATAATATTGTAGGTAGAGCCATCATTACTTACAGATACTCGAGTCAATAAACTACTGTTCGGAATATTCACAATGAGTATCATGCATTGCTTATTAGATTATTTTATTGCATCCTTCTTAAGATAGAAAAACGGTAATAAATAACCAGCAAATGCACCCGTTCATCCAGTATCGAATACATTTCAATAAATTCATTTTCTTATCACACACATTTGATTATATTTTCGCGTGTGTGTGTTAATAGTGTGCTGTTATATCACACAGTTCGTTGATCGCACGTGTGAGTACGTTTCATGAATAAACAATATAGCAGCCACTTGCACAAATAACATTATGCGCAAGTTATGCGTATGTGCAGTATCAGTATTGCTGATTTCATATCTCATCGAGTTAAGGACGAAGGCGCCTACGTGCTGTTTTGCGCGTTGTCAACTATTCAACACTTGTAACTAAATTAAAGGAAAATCTATATTACAATCAAATTTTAATTCTTCTCACTACAATTCAGTGTTTACTCCATTCACCCTTATTCCTTTTTTTGTGGGGGCGAGACAGGAAATAAAAACAGAACAAAAGGAAGGCACATCTGGCAATAGGGAAATTTTACATATAGGTAAATCCAATTGCAATTTCACTATAGAGTCATTCAAAAAGAATTTCCGTTTATTTTTTATACTTTCACGATTGTTTCTCTACTTTTTTATTTTAAGATTATGTATTATAACAATTCACAAGATAAAATCTTTTAAAGAATAATCTTGCACTTTGAGCATTAGATAATGTGACCTTAACAAACATATAAGATCAGAATTAGATATCAGAAGTGCATGTAGAGCTGCCACGCATTGTGCAACGGTGCGCGGGCGCAGTGGCGCCTAGCCAGCGGACCACGGCCGTTTATTTATGAAACGTTCTATTTGAGTTTCACTTCTGCCCGTCGATCCGTTCGACTTTAATGTTATGGTAAATTCAACTGTATATAAGCAAATATATGCAACCAAATGTGAATCAAATATATGACAAGTGTTATTTGATGTTAATTATTTATCAAATCGCAGATGTCCTTCACGGTCGTCATATCTTATCTAATCAAAATTTCTTTAGGATATCTATATGTAACAATTGTTCTTCAATACGGATTCCGAAATCTATATAAAATGAATATCGCAGCGGCGGAGTCATCGGACAAGACCCCACCGCCCCAGGCGGATGTAGATAACATTACGCTACGTTGACATCATACAAATAAAGTACTCCAGTCCAACCGTAGCGCACACGCAGACCTATAACGTGGGAAAATTCCAATTACCCTACGTATGAAAGTGATATTGAATCGCAAACTACGATGGACACTGGTTCACTCGTACTATCTTTGCTAGCATTACTGATTCATTTTCTTGTAGAGTTATGTTGTCGTTATTGATATTTTTGATTTATAAATCTATCGGTAATAGTTTACTTTTAAATTTAGAATATTTGGTAGCATTGCGTTGTTTGTACGTTGTAAAATAACCACACGCTCTAACTTGTCCTACCACATAAAATAATATAGTAAATAGACATTATGTCATATGATTCTCCGAATCCAATGTCTTTTGTAATGTGATATAAATTCGTAATGTTGATCGCAAGCTAAGCGGTGCGACGTCGGTAATTTGTATGGTTCGTGGCGACTCAAGTTTGGGTCAAGCGGCGCGGGCAGCGGCGATGGTGAGAGGAAACCTGTTTGACCGCGCCCGGCCGTGGGCGTCTGCCGCGCCTAACACACGGAACTCGCTTGTCGAGATACCTACGTGCACTTCTACACCATCACGTCGAAATTTCACAACTTTAATTCATAATAGGTATATAAGAGATGACTATACCCAAAAATAATAGCAAAATTATTATAATTAAATATAGATTTTCACATTCCTATTAGGTATAATATTTGTAATGAAGCACAGAACTATTAAATGACGGAGATAAATAATAGTTATACACGATATTTTATGTTTAAATATAAATACAAACTAAAGTAACAGCAAAATGCAATAAAATGTAGAGCTCATGCACAGTTGAAATTATCAAAAACGTAACATTTACTTTAATACTATAACGGCAATTCACAAACGGGCAGCTCTATTTAACATTAAAATAAAAATAATTTAAGATCTATAGCGTCGGAACAGGTTGAGATTTTATTGGAACTTAGTCAGGTCCATTTAAGTACCTACAAAAAATAAGGTGCCAATAAAAGGACGGAAACCCATTGTTTGATGTCATTCTGGTATCGGGAATTTCATAAAAAAAACCTGAGGGACCCTTCTATAGAATCGGGCGGTAAGGAATACAATGAGCCCTTTGTGAGCGCAGGCGCCGAACGGTCTGGCGCGACTCGGCGCACGAGGCCGCCGCCGCTGCGTCTGGCTCGCTCGGCTCGCTCGTCCCTGTATGTCGCGCTCGTGCTTCAAAGGTGAAAATCGTATGCGTTCTCTAGGGCTATTCCGACCAAAAATCGAGACTCACTCAAGTGAATTTCGTCATTGCGCTCATTCCATCTGTCATTTGTCATTTGAATTAATTGTTATAAACTTTCTACAGAATATCCAATGCCTAGATTATACGTCAAATATAACAAATATTTTAGTACGACGCGCGCTACATGTACAATCGTGTGTGTGTGTAAAAAAGTGTAAAAAAATTCGATGTAGTGAGTCTCGATTGTTGGTCGGAATAGCCTGCTTTATGCTCCTACTTGGACATTATTTTTAGACCGCTCTTCCTTACACATTTCCAGAATCTCAATGTGGCCTGTTTGCCCTGTGGAAGCACAATGTGTGCGTTTTATCTGCATACAATGATCGCGTGCAACCCGCCGGCGCCCGCCTCGCCAGTTACCACCTCCGACTAAGGATAACCGATTACAAAATTAATCCGGTAGGTACACAATGAAATCGCGCGCTACTGTTTGTAGCGCTGCACGCTGCACGCTGCTACTGAATGAATGTAAATTATTATTATTTCGGAATCGGAATACTACGCAGTATGTTTTTTATTCCTCGAATGCTATACCCACATTATTATGATAACTTCTGTCTTTCCTTATTACACAATTATATTTTTATTTTTATTTATTTGTATAAATATACATACCTACTTACATAAGTAGTCCAGTCTTTTGTATACCTCGTAATCTAATTACGAAACAGCATACATAAAATTAATTTAAATACTTACACGTAGGTATGCTTTGTATTCTTTACTCGAGGTATAAAATTTAATGAACATCTAATTATAAATCCAATCTGAATAGTAGGTACTAAGTATACCTATTACTTATAAGTATATAGTTATAACAGAAAGGTCATCTGGAGAAGATCAGTATATCGATAAGTCCGCCTGTGCATAATAGTAGAGTTGTTACATTTAAACATATCTAGTACCTACTAGTATAATTTTGTTGTAGGTATGCAATACAAATTAAATAAATAAATAAAATATAAACAACCCTGTGCTCTACAAATAATCATCAGAATCGTGTAAGTAAATAGTTATCTAAAGAATAAGAGTAGCACAAAACCTATCGTTGTACACTCAAATTCATGTCATCGTATTCATCAAGTGTACAATCGCCAGTTGCGCTTAAGTACTTATTAGTCATACATCACGCCACCTCCTTCGTACTACTCCGTTAACGTAGGCTTAGGTATTTTTATAGCCTAGATAGACTCATACATATATCTTATATCAGTAAACACGAGCGGTGGCACTAACGTGCAATATTATTGTATACGCATTAACATCACTATTGTTATGCAGATAATATGACTTATGATTTATTTGTAGCGTACATTGTCTGTTTAAGGTGGTGTATTAATATTTTATTATAATAATATACGCTAAAATGTTTGTCGAACAGCTCATCTTAATTGCAAAATTATTAACACGGCACCTGTAGCAGAAAATGCATACGAGAAATAAATCATACTTAAGTCATATATCTGCACAACAATGCTGATACGTAGGTATAATCTTATAATATGCCTAATCATATTTTGCTATACTTGTATGTACTTATATTTTTGAAGCCGGTTTATAAAGGAGTTTCTTATTTTTTGTTATAAAACAGGTATCAAATATAATAAGCTTATGAAACTTGTATGAAAAATTTACATAAGTAAAAACATAGATTAAGTTCAATAAAAATTCACACCCACTATGTGACATCATCGTCTTCCCAACATTTTTCCCGGAATCTTAGCAGAGTGTGATTATTATTTATTATTCAAGCTTAGACAAAAGGCTCCAAGATTTGAAGACACAAAATGTTTATACAGAGCGATAATGTAGAGTTCCGTTGTTGTCATAATATGTCGACTTCCATCAAACATGGAATTGAAAGTTGACAACCAACTTCTTAACAACTAACATGTTTAATTGTTTATCCTAATTATTTTCAATGAAAGCACGAAATTTTTATGTAGGTATGTAAAAGTATGTATACTTAGTCTTTGAGCTTACTCAGCTAACACTTGACTCTAGGCAAAATTCGCTCTTTAATCCTAAATATTTCAGAAACGGCTCTTCAAACTGGAAACTTGTTTTCCAAAATATCCCATACTAGTTATGGAATAGAAAAAAGTATTAGTATTACGGATATCTAAGACGCAGAAAGACAGACAGATAGACCGACAGACAGACAAATGGGAATGGTGAAACTGCAAGGGCTCCGTATGATTTCGATATATTATATTTGGGGCTTCAATATCCTGTACCTGCAATACAATTATTAAGTATAAAAAAATAGGACTCCTAAAAATGAAACCTAAAGACAGAAGAGAGATAATTACTTATGGAGACAAGAAGAGACAAGAATTACTTATGGTACAAAATACTGAAAAATAGTAGGTAGGTACGTCAGAAATAAAGGATTATCTGCTTTTAACAGCTGTTAAAAACAATATAAGCACTAGATATTATATCAAAACAATATAAATAAAACTACCACTCGTAGTGTGGTGCACAAGTCTTTGTTCGTTGTTTATATTATTAACGTGCAGCTAATTGGTTTAGAGTAAGACCATAAGCCATTTATGGCATGTTGCTGAGAATCTAGACCCGAGCTGCACGAGCTCTCGGTCGGAGGCATCCGCTTTCATTACATGATTCATTTAGCTAAACCAAAAGTTGCCCTTTCTAGCTTGTCATAGACACCAAGTTAATAGGCTACTTACTTTTCTTGTTTTAACATTTCATAGGTACCTAAGTATGTATAAATTCTTTACTTAATTTATTACTTTTACGCTCAAATGCATTTTTAGAGGGCCAGTTATAATTCAATCTTCCAAGGCTTGCTTTTTTATTTTAATTTAGTCTTACGTCGTACCTAATATAAGCAGTTAATATTATAATAGTCATTAATAACAAAAAAATCTATTACTTCAAAAGATACGTAGATGTTTTCTCACAAGTCACAACCATCCGAAAATATTTAAAATGTAGTCAGATGCCTGCTTTTACTAATTGGATTTTTGTAGAGCCGTGAGACTTGAGAGTATCATTTAGAGGCGGCTGTTACTAATTTGGCGGATGTCGCGACGTTTCCGCCAGTGCGAGGGGACCGCGATTTTTTGCTTATATTCGGAATATTAAAAGAATGTGCCGCTGTATCTTTATACTAATGAGCTTTTAAAAGACATTTTATCTTTCACCTCGAGTCTCGACACTTCTAACATTAGAAAATACGTGTTAAAACATTTATAAAAAATAATGAAGTTAAAAGTAAAGTATTTCGTACATACCTACTTACCAAAATAATTTTTAGAGTTACTTATTTCATACGTACCTATATCGCAATACGAACTTTTATACCTAGTTTCCCTATACCCGTCTCGTCTGTCCATCTGTCTGTCAATCCGCGGCTTAACTCAGAGATATTTTATACTAGAAAGCTGTAATTTAGCAAAGTACCTATATGTAAACCTCGCCTTCAAAGTCATTCAAAATATTTATTTTTCGGGTATCTACCTATCACTATCATTTTGACTATTATTTTCTCATATATTCTATGAAATAGAGGAGAACGGTACGTTAAGTATCTATATACCTACTTCTTGTTTTAATTGTTTAATTTGCTCAACGAGGGTTTATGAGTTTTAAACATATCGGTACACACGTATCTTTTTCATCTCCACATGACCACATTCAAGCTTTGCTTCTCGGTTATTGCTTTAAATTTTTAATACTTAAGGAGAGTCGTGATCGTGACTCCACTATTTGTTGTGAGATTCTGAGGATAATTTTATATTAATAAAATGTAGACGCTAACGCCATCTGTTGAATGGTTAAAGAGTTTACAAGACTAAGTACGGTAGATAGGGAAGTTACTCTTAAATTATACTGAAAAATTTTAATTTATTATTAATTCAGTAATGTTAACCGTTAAACTTAATCTACGATTTTTTCGAAATTATATACACTTGACAGCAAATAAATCGAACCACCCGCTCTCCGGGCACTTTAGTTCGATTTTCTCAAAAAGTATAAAACCTACAACGACCAAAGTTGTAATAGCAGAAAGAAAATTTTATAAGGATTTAAATAACCAAAAATTTATTGTAATATACCAAAAACTAACAAGCAACAAACACAACGTTAACGATTCGGTTCGTTTTGACTAGCGTTTGCGATTAGCGTTTATTGTTTCTACAAAG
>DVXP01000980.1:0-16713 GCA_018235645.1 Junonia grisea | reverse complement strand
GTCTAAATGGTTACTGGCTTGCCCTCTGGGTTGCGGAGGTCAGACGGCGATCGCTCTGCGTAAAAATCAGTAACCTGCCAAAACTTAGGCTAGAATAAATCTGACCCAGGTTAAAATGCTATGAAGTCCGGGGAAAATGTCAGGAAGAAGACATGCAGTTACCTCACAGTCATCACCGAGCACAAAATGAATTTCAACACAAATTTAGCACAAATTCAGCGATTTTTTTTTTATGTAAAAAAGGAGGCAAACGATCAGACAATTCCATCTGATGACAAGTGGTCATTATCGCTCATGGACATCTGCAATATAAGAGATGCAGCATCCCTTTTGTTGTAGATGTCCATGGGCGATATGTTGCGTTGCCGGCCTTTTGGAATTAGGTGCCTGTACACTCGACGCTTGAAAGCCTCTAGATTATCGCGTTCTGGGAAAATCTCAGCGATGCTAGCTAGGGTTTGTACCCGGGTTCTTCAGAACCCGAGGAACCTTCGGTTTACATCGACGTGTCCACACAACTAGGCCTTCTTGACAAGCTCATAAAAGGTAGCATATAAGCATAGAGGGCGTAATGTTAAGTAAAATACCAAACACCGTTAGTAAAAAACCAAAAACGTTTTACAGAACGAAAAAATGGACCATTTTTTTGACCAAATAATTCTGACCAAATAAAACCAAGTCTTGTCGATCATGGGCGCCAACTGTGAAAAACACAGAAAATGCTATTTACGTCACTGTATAGAGTTTTCGTCAAAACGGCTTCGTCAAAACCAGTACACTTTATCATAATATTTAATAATACGAATAGTATATTACAGATATTAAAATAAGTAGGTTTTCTTTCATATTGATAACAATGTCTAGAAAATCGTTGCCTCAATCCAATTATAATCATAAGGCTTTACGTGACACACGCTGTGCCCCGTGACTGTTATCCAATACAACATTTCTTCTATCCACGTTTTAAATCATATTAAAATATCTTTCATTATAAAGAAAGCTGTGTATGTATGTGCTCGGCGGTGAAGGAAAATATCGTGAGGAAACCTGAATGTGCTGGGAGACATTCTGACACATCGCGCCCCTAAAAAAGAGTCAGCTAAGTCAAAAAATGTGTATACTTGAAAATGCACTTTAAAACTTAGCGTGGTGGATTAAGCTCCATACTTTCTCCCTAATAGGCTGTGTTACGTTTTTTTTACTTTTTTTTTGCATGCAAAAATACTTAAAATAATGTCTTGATTTATTATTATGAAATGGCAATCTAGATTTTTACTGCATTACATGTTTTTAAAAAATCTGAGAGCCAAAACAGTTTGACGTTTTTATTTTCCAATATTTCAACGCTGCAGGGAGACTTGTTGCCCTCGCAGACTCATTTATTAACACGCTTTTATTAGCTCGGGATGTATGTATGTGTGTATGTATGTAACGTAATCTTTGAGGTCAATTTTCACCAGTTTTGAGAAATCCGATAAGTTTGGAACTTTGCACACGTGTCAAGGGTGGATGACAATGCAATAATTTGATAACAGTTTCCTATTACCCTTATTAGGACTCTGTAGTGGAGTGAGAGAGACTGCAGTTTCGGGCTTACTCTTTCGGACTAAGAGTGTTTTTTTAGTTTTTTTTAAACTAATATATTATAAAATTAATTTCTTAAGTCCATTTTGTTTTATTATTTTCTTAAGTTCATGTTGTTTTATATGTAAATTTGCGTTTATTTATGTAGGAAAGAAAGAGCACTTTCCTCAAGAGCTCATTTTTAACCTTCGACCAAAAAAGAGGGGTAGTGTAAGTTTGACCGCTATGACTGTCTGTGACACCGTAGCTTCTAAACGGGTGAACTTTTATTTGAAACAAAACAATTTTTATTTTGAAAAATTTACGATTGTTTTTAGATATGTTATCAAAATCGGTCTAGCCCTTTTAAGATTAACTGGCAATGCATGTATGTAATCCAGGATAATAATATCATATTATACATCTCCGTTCATGCCAAAATCAATCGAAATCGGTCCCGCGGTCCAATGATTCTAGACTGACAGATAGACAGAGTTAATGTCGCAACGTATAAATTAGTATGGATATGAAAAAGTACGCAATAATTTAATTTATATGCAACTTTCACATTGTAATAAATTATACACGGTCGTAGGCTACAAAGCAAGATTTAGACATGTGGATTTAAATCGCGTACATTAATGATTTTTATCATCCCGACGTTTCGAGCACTTTACAGCGTTCGTGGTCACGGGTAGACTCTACCCGTGGTCTACCGTCGTACGTCGTAGTACGTAGTTTTATTTCAATGTGTAATAATCGCGAAAATCTAAGACAACAACATGTGTAATAAATTGTGTATTTTATTAGGCTTTAATTGGTTAGCTTATACTGCAGATTCGCTTGCATTAATCTAGATTTTTTACCACAACTGTAAGATAAATTTAATATTAAAATTAAAGATTTAAGAACCTACCTTATCGGTAATTTGACATGATATTACTCACACTCCAGGGTGGCTGGAAGAGATCTCTCATAGAGATAAACTTAACTATGTATCACTTTGTGTCTTTGTTATTCTTTTTTTGTGTTACTTGTATTTGGTACATGAATAAATATAATAAATAATTTCGTCACTGTTGATATGACCGGCGCGGTCAACCCTATGTCGGCTATCTATACTAATATTATAAAGAAGAAAGATTTGATTGTTTGTTTGTTTGTTTGAAATGATAACTTTTTCACAAAAAATGAAACCGACTTTAAAATGTTTTAGAGTTAAAAGATTATTTTTAACTTTTCAGTTTAATTTTGAAGTCAGTTTTATTTTTTGCGAAAAAGTTATTATTTTATACTTTTAAGTTACAATTGACTAATTAATTAAAAATCGAATATACATCGAATTAAAACTAAAATTTTCTGGAGACCATTTCTGGTCTTCATCATCAGTTCCACTTCATCAAATGCTACTTTTTGTGAGCAAATGCCTGCTTGGCACCGAGCTACTTTGAAAATAACCGAAATCGCAATAGGTGTGCCTACAATTTTTGAGGAGTTCCCTCGACTTCTCCAGGATTCCATCATCAGAGCAATGGGACCACATGGGGGGTATACCCTTTCAAACAAAAAAAGAATTGTCAAAATCGGCGCAGCCGTCTCCGAATAATCGGTGTACATACATAAAAAAAATACCGACCGAATGGATAACCTCCTCTTTTTTGAAGTCGGTTAAAAAGGCTCTGAAACTAATTGACCGATTTTAAAAATTCGTTCACTGTTCGGAAGCTACATTATCTCCAGTGATCTTAGAATATAATAAATTTTCAAATAGTATTAAATAAGCAATCCGCTCCTGCTTTACATGGACAGAACAAAAGTAATAAAACGTATATGAACTTAAAATTTGGTCTATGTTAACTGACAGCATTTTAATGTTGGAAGAGTTTATGAAATCCGTCCAGTATATTTTAAAAAATTTCTATACACATACATAAAAAATGTTGCCTTCGTCGTCAGCCAATCGCAGTCCACTGCTGGTCATAGGCCTCCCCAAATTCGCGCCAAACATCCCGATCCCGAACCCTCATCCAGCCCGCTCCGGCAACCTTGCGTATGTCGTCGGTCCAGCGGGCCGGGCGTTCTACACTACGTTTGCCAAGACGCGGTCTCCACTCCAAGACTCGTCTGCTCCAACGGCCATTGGTCCTGCGACAGACGTGGCCGGCCCATTGCCACTTCAGCGTGCTAATTTTGCTAGCTATGTCTGTTACTTTAGTTCTCTCATAGATAACCTCATTCCTGATTTTATCCTTGAGAGAGACCCCGAGCATAGCTCGCTGAGCGAAACAATGTTGCCTTACTATAATGATAGTATGGAATAGTAGGTTAGACATCAATTATGAATTCCTAGTGGTATTCCGAAATAGAGTCCAATTTATTGAATAGAACAAAATACAATGACAATTTATATGAATACGAAAACATATTGACGAAATTATAATAATTTTTACCGTGGGAGAGCCACGCATTTGCGCGAATGGGCCGGCTCGACCGGAGTGATACCAAGAGCTCACAGAAAACCGGCGTAAAATGACGCTTGCGTCGTGTTTCGCCGCGTGAGTGAGGGTACCGGAGGCTTAATACCCCACCTCTTCCCCATTAATTCCCCCTCCATACCCCCTAAAAGGTCGGCAACGCATTTTGTAGCTCATTTGGTGTTGCAAATGTCCATGGGCGACAGCATTCACTTTTCATCAGGTTGTCTGTCAGCTCGTTTGCCGCCCTATCCCATAAAAAAAAGGATTAAAGTTGTCTACGGGTTAAATGCTTCATATTCTATTCTAGCGAGAATGTAGTACTTAATAATACTAATACAAATATTTTTAAATATCTTCCGGTACCTGCAGGTATTCTAATTTTAGTCGATAACGAGATGCACTGCTAAATGTAAACACAAATTCAAGTTTCAATGAACGTGTCGTATTAGTTTGTTCGTTCGTGTGGTATTGAACTTACTTGTATTCATTCGATTTAGTCAATGAATCGAAAAAATATAACATTACTTATCTAGTAGTGATATGTGGTGAACATTGATCACCGTCAATTTACCAATTTCGTTTATTTCTAAATTTTCGACTTATACTTCAGTACTTTCCTTTATTTCCCCTACATCAGCGAGTCAAACGAAAAAAGATAAAATAACATATACCTATAAGTTCGATTTGTTATATCATATACATAGTATAAATTGTAGTCTTTATAATATATTACTACATCATTATTATTAATCATTTACCGCAATCCTTTGTAATTAGTTGTTCAACGTCACGTGCTACCGAGGTCCGATCATGAATGATCGTCTACTGATGAACTCATTACGCTCATTATATCTATGGGCGGTACTTACTTTAATAGCCATCAATATGGTAACGCTATTCATCGATTATATAGATTAATAATCGATTGTTAATCGATTGGTAATTGATGTCTCGAATTGTTCTGATTCTGTGTGTTCCGGAAAATCAAGATGACTTTATATTTATATATATTATACCTACTTAGAACTTATTGAAGGTTCGAATCTCGAAATAACGGATTTTACTAGTACTTTGACCAAATAAAGTACTAGTAAAATGTTTTTCGTTTCTCGGTTAAAGATACGCTGCGTAGTATCATATTATAACGAAATGTCGCGACTAGCCTAGAACTATAAAATACACTGTTATACACATACGTAGATTTGTTATAATACAACAAATTTCTTTGAATTCGTCCATTTCGGTGAGATTATTATGCTGTAGAAAAGATTAAAAGCCCAATAATCCAATAAAACCTCTCCATAGAACCAATTAAGAGAGCAATAACTATTTACTCACTTGATAAGTATACGTTTTTATTTAGAATCTGAACAAAATACATTTTTACGAAGTTAATACCAATGCGATCGTTGCATAAAGTGAAATAACTGTTGTCGCCTCATAAAACATTACTACTAGTCGTATATTATCTTTATACGTAACGAGAACTCTATATCCCTATTCAGGTCCTAAAAAAAATTAGTTTATGTTATACCTACTTGATTTTTTTTAAAAGTAAAAAAAAAAATGTTATACTTAAAAACTTCCAGTAAAATCCTTGAATCGTTTCAAGAGTTCAAGGAATATAGTTATACTTTTGGGTAAATACCCAGACCATGATAAGGAAATATTTGCAATGAGCGGCCATCGAGTCCATGACCAATACGCTGGAGTCAATTGCAGTGACCATTGCTTGATCATTCATTATCAAATGACACCGCCGACCGTAGCTGCTGCACGCGACTTCGTCCAAGCATGTTGTGATTGTGTGCAATTCCCAAGGATTTTTTAATTTTTCGGCATGAAATATTGCCTATTAGAGCAATTCAAGGTCTAAGCTGACACCATTTCAAATTTCAGTCTACTCGGTTCAGCTGTTTAGCGTGAGGAGTAAAAAATATACAAACATCTTAACTAACAAGCTTTCGACTGTTTAAAATATTTTCTATTAGGGTATGATACTGATATTTTATATAGGCCCATAGTCAGTACACTACAGCAAGGTTCTATAGCAGTAAAGACTATGAAATTGTTTTAAGTTCCGTACCTACCAGGGAACACAGAAATAGCTTGTGCAACATTACCGAGATAATTGTTACGCGAGCCGAGCTAATGATAACGGTGTAATACGGGTGCGCCTGCGCAGCCCGTCGAACACTATAGCAGCTATAGTAGTTACCAACGAGTTCGATGATGTGATTTAATGCGCTTTAGTCAGTTAATTAATAGAGTGAACCTTCTCTATACAGCTGTCTGATATATGGAGTGTTATGTTTGAAGGATCATGTATGTAGGTACGTGGGTAGGTACGTATGTACTATTCTTATTGTGTGACTTTATTCCACAGTTAATTATCTACCACTAAGCCGTACCGTAGTACAATCTTAGATTATTCTGATAAAAAGTTTAAATATATTCGGTGTTCTTGAAATAATAAATCTATGATAATAAAATGAAGGTACTTAATCAGTTAGCTAATTTTCTCTACGTAAAAACTTACACATACCAAATTATATACTTACCTACTCATATTTCCTAATATATGTCACATTAAATATGTAAATGTTGATATCAAACCTACCAAAAAAGAGCATAAAATACAAACGTAAGCACCTAAAATAATAATGCCGTTCTGTTAATGGGAATTCAGGTATAGTTTTCTCAGAAGGACTAAATACCACGGTCGTCACGCAATATAATTATGTACTTGTTTCTGTACACGTTATTTTTACCAGTAATTTAAGTCGTGATCGCTCAGTGAATAGAATGCTTGAACGCTAACCAAATAGTTAATGATTCCTAATTCTGTTCTTTTTGCTTAAATCTTTGCTTTTGTGTTGAAAGGTGTGTATTCGGCAAATGAGGAGTTATGAATAATAATAATAAAAAAACACTTTTAAAAATTGTTTTGAGTAAATGGCGTTTGTGTTAAATTATCCAAAATTTAATTTAAATAGTTAAAAATGTACAGTAGTAAAGGAGCATACACAAACAAACGTTGCAATCAATCTACGAAATTTTAACGCAGGACAAATTAAACAGAGTACTTAGAAATAGGATTGCATGGGGTGTCAAACACAAACCCTTTAGCGTATCATAGTCGTCTTATTTACTACATAGGAAGACTTAACAAGAACCCTAAAGGGACAAATGGAATCGACATGCAGATGTATTTGTATAACTAATGAAAGCAACCCTTTTCCCTTGCACGTCCCTCGTGACAAACCTTTGTGCCCTAATCACTTAATAGCGTTGTTGTGTTGGAGATGATTTGCAGACAAAGGGCTTCGCCCTGCAATTACTAAGGTTCATTTGCAAGTTTTACTCACAACTAAATTGGTCCAACAGATGGATTATCTTATGAAGAAAGTATCTACTACGAAATTAGTGCATTGTTAACACTAATACCCAGTCTATATTATCGAACAGAAAGAAAACTAAACGATAGCTTATGTAGGTACATCAATATAATATTATAATTATCTCCCGTTACAATTTCCATGAATAATGACATAATTATTATTAAAACTCTTAGTTCTAACTTAGGTACTCTTAGTTCTAAATTAGGATAACTTAGGATATAATTGATTTTAAAAGTAGCCAATATTTATTCTTAGAGAATTACCTTTGTACAATTCATTAAATCAATTAAACAGATTAGCCTTGACCAAAGTAATAGACAGACAGACGACTACTTTCGCATTTGTGTTAAGCACGATTGGTTATTTTAAGATTAAATACTTCTATCATTTTTGGTATGCACGTCTTGATTAAGTTATAGGATTTGAAAGATATTAACAGCTTTAGATATCTATCAATGCATTTAGATTGAAATATTAATAAACCTGTATTAATTGAGTAACAGAACGCTACCGTTTTTGATACGCCAATTGCGAAATCGAAATGATTTATTCAGGAACAAGTTTTACAAACCGTTGAATTCGACACTCGCATTCAAATGATCTGACAGTGACAACAAAGGGACATTTCGCTTCGGCAGTGAATCATCGAACCAACATGACAGACCGTACAAAATACCTCTGATGGATTGTGTAAATTGTACTGATGTTTATGTCAACAGAATATGATATATTTGAGGTATCATTGGTACATTGACCATATCGAACGCTTGAATGCGAGTTCAGTGACGTTTCGACACAATATGTATATGCAAAGTGCACATTTTGTTCATGATCATCGACAGACAAAACACCTTGACTGATTTACAGAATTACTACAGCAAATGATTCATTATCGGCTCTTTGTTCGATATTGTATTTTAAATTAGTCTTAGATGAATCAGATTCATAAACTATTTTTATTTCAACGTCCATGATTTTTGCAAATCTTACTACATCGTGAGTCACCTTTGAAATCGAACGAGTCAACGCTTCAAGCGCGTTCATTTATTAAATAGCGTTTCGTACACTTAAAAATTATGGAACAATAAATTATATTTACTTATCAATAGCGTGTATTTCATTGGCGTTGAAATAAATGCCAAACTTGCGAATTATCTTCGGTCGTGACTCGCCTTTGAGCAATCATTTGAAACGCAACGCTCATCAAATGCCTAGTAGATTGAGCTAGCGGCCAGTGTAATGTGGCAATGGTGCCAATGGCGCTGATAATGGGACACATAATGGGGTACTATTGCAAAATTACGAATCCAACAAACGTGCACAAAACAATTTATTTGGTAACAAAACTCGGGCTTAATTTGCACTGTTAGGTTCCTTGAACAATTCGATAGTTTAATTTATAACGTTCTTGGTACAATACAATAATGATACTAATTATTTAATTAACTTAAGTTTCATTTATTTTCCTTCAAATTTATCATAATTTTTGCTTTATTTCTTCAATTTGAATCAAACTTTGTACTTAATAACTTGTATACTACTAATGAATAGCCCATTAAATTTTATTACAAGTTTAGTGCAAGCAGATCACAAATCAGCGACACCTCGGTTCGTGCCTCAAATACAAATCAAAGTGAGACGTGACCGGCATCAGAGTGCATCGGATTTGAATAAATAAATCACGTCTGTTTCATCCCGGCTCATTTGTTAGCACTCGAGAGAAAGGCGTTCGATTCCTCGCCTCCGACGCAATCATAAACCGAATCTAGCTTTTACTGCCTCAACGGCCGCAACGTGTATATTGCCGACTGGTCAGAAATGTAACGGGCGAAACGCAGCTGCAGCTTGAAGGGCGAATTTTACTTAACCTTAATCTCTCCGCAGCATCCTATCCCACAATGAGGAACGTTTTATTTTTATCTACCGGAGAAAGCGTATTGTATTAAGGTGAGGTATTTCGTTTCCGGTTCAGCTCGTGCTTGCCGCTATCTAAGGAGCCATCGGTCGAGCGCGATACTATCTGCACGGTCTTCACACCATCTCGCTGATCCGCAAGATGCTCTTCGTGACCGGATAAGTCTATTCCATTTATCTCGTGGCGATAGATTTATGGTACTAACCCCACATTAATTTGAACCAATTAGAAGCTGTTATTAACGTTTTAGCGGTATTAATAATTTATTACTGGGAAATTTATGTGAGGTCCGTGCGATGTTAACGATTTTAAAGGCACTAATATTATCTCGCTGTCTATCATTACCACACAGCTGCTATTGAGATAGATATCAAACACCTGAATATTTATCTTTAAGTAACGAGTTTTGTGAGAGTTATTACTTGTTAAGTACCTAGAGTTTGCACACTTTATTTTTTATCTGGATTTTTATCTAGTTGGGAATGAACGTCTAATGTAGTATTAGCATTAGCTGCAACACAGTTACACTATCACGTCACATACAATCTACATCAAAGTTCGTGATGTTACGTTTGGTAATCGAAAAGGTCATCTAGATCAGCAGCTAAGTCGTTAACGCTACCGTTAAACTGTTAGACTGCTCGATCACACTGCAACATAAAACAGTTGTCCCTATAGCATTCTGTATATCTTTCATTTGTGTAATAGAAATTGAATTAAAGCTGAATTATATTTGAAAGACTAAAAACCGTTAGTGTAGTTAAAATCAATTTCCTTCAATCTTGAGTGGTTCTTTGTACCTATTTTATTGTCATTGGCAAATTGTCAATGAAATAGTGAAATGAAGAGTTAAGAATATCTATCGAATTATTAAACTATTACTTTAAAAAAATGTATATAAACTGATAACAATCTGATGATACAAGATCACCTTTGTTATTGGTGATAGTGACTTTTATAAATGATGGAATTCGACGTATTCTGAAACAAAACCTAAGTCTTCCGACAGTCCAAAGACAACTAACCCAATTGTGAGACGATTTAATACCACGGGGAATTGCAAGTTCAATACAGACGTAAATATTATTTTGATCTATTTCTAACAGCGTGTGTCATTTGTCTGTCAGTCGGGTATTAATATTTTACGTCCACCACAAGTTGGCACGCGAAAACTGAGTACTCTGAGTAAGACGGTATGTATTAATGACCTACCTTTTGTAATAAGTGGTAAGAAGGTAATTTATTTAGGTCGTAAATATTACTGACAAAACGTTCAACACGCGATTTAAAATTTTATTTCAAATTTCTTTAAATTTTCTTACTTTAAAATTTATAAGACGATTTTTTGTTATTAATGTCTTGTCCATTATTTATAATATTATTAAATGTCAACTATGTTTAATTTCAATTGTAAAATAGAAGTTGAGAAATTCAAACAATATTTAAATATGCCGTGCCAGTTTAAAAATTCGTTTTTAATCGTTTTGCTTAACTGATTACATGATTATCTACATGTTAGAAGAATAAACGGTTATAATTCCGTAGTTTCTGACGACACACGCAGGGTTGTTGGAGCGGGCTGGATGAGGGTTGCGAAGGAACGGGATGTTTGGCGCTAACTTGGGAGGCCTATGTCCAGCTGTGGACTGCAAGTGGCTAACGATTACAATGCAGACTCTGACATCACGGACGAAGTTGCGCCCAGGATTGGCACGATATTCTTACTGATGGCGGCCATCACAGGGGTTGTAGAATGTAGGAATCAATCCATCGAAAATAACCACCGAAGACTTGAAAAAACAAAAAGTTTCAAGCATAATTCGTATGTGGAACCAGAAAGTAACCGCGGTTGAAACCATTATGAACTATAGTAGACTTGTGAAATCAACAGTATTTTTTTACGGAAATTTCTTTTTAGTCCTTAATAAAAGTTTTATGTTTAATGTTATTGTGAAACACCGGCGACAGGAGGTCGCGACATCTGTCGCAAGTATGCAGTTTAATATTCGCGGTGTGATCGGCCTAGGGTGACCACTTTTAACCCCAGTTATGGAACCTTATTTGACTACAAATTTACTTAAGAATCGTAATCGATTGACAAGAAAGCAATAAGTATACCTTCTAAGTTAGTGGCTTTTTAGCAAAAGATTTACTGATCTATTATTTTTATTATTTGATTTTGGATTTACCACCTCAAGTCAAGCTTATTCGCATACGATTCTTATACCTGGATAAAACTATTTGCCATTTTCTTCTGAGAAGACAAAGTCTAACGTCTTTCTAGATTACGTTCGTAACATATCAAACCTCTAACAATTGTGACTGCAGCACACTATTGCGATATGTTTCAAATATCAATAAATAAATAATAAATGAATGAAAATAATAATATATAAAATGAACACCGAAGCCACCACATATGAGAACATTCCTGAAATTTTCCACCAGTTGGTCACCCTCGATCCACATAACCGTTGCGCCCGCGCCGACGCGACACGGCTGCTTATCCAAGCATCGTTTTCACAGGGGAAATCGTGCGTATGACACGTAAATAAATAAACTCACATTTGTCACATTATATAAGTTATTATGAACTGAAAACTACAAATAATATATTTTTTATATTTACCTACTCGGGACAAGATACAACCTTCAGATACTGAGAATGGACCTATACCTATTGTTGCAGGGAATTTCTGCATAATATGTAATAAAACTAGTTGATTGAAAATTTTAATAAATCAGATAATTTGTATGAAATTGAAATTTACGTAATGTTCTTTATTTTAATATTGTTTATTTTTACTGTAGTACTGTATATTCTAAAAGAGTAATTTCATTTCAAAGTTTAATGTAAATCAAATCAAATATATGTATGTATAATGTTAGGTAGGTACATTACTCTACATTTTATACCGCGAGATAGTAAATGTAGAATATAGTAAAAATTGCACTTTATTTTTAACATTTTTTACATTTCATCAAGAAAACAGTCACGTCCGTTCTAAAAAAATGTCATTTTCTCGTTAAATATAACAGTCTGGGTGTACGTTGCGAATGTTTTAATATGCGCCTCATGATATGCACCCCACGTTCGTCTGGGGTGGTCGTACCCTCGCCCAGCTCGCGATAATTACCTGTGACGAGAATACTGATGACTACTGACTAGCTCGGACTATTGATATAGATTATTAACAACATTCTGGAATGTTGGTATAGTAAAAGAAGTAAAGTAACAGCCTGTATATATCTCACTGCTGGACATAGTCCTCTTCTGTAAGGAGAATGATATTATAGCCTAGCAGTAGTTTCAGATTTTAGTAAAATTACTGGGGTGGTCGTATCCTCGCCGGCGAATACTGATGACTTTTGACTATTATACTGATACTGATTTTAGCTTAGACTATTGATATAGATTACTGATAAGAATGTTATAGTTTTAGGTATCTTGCAAAGATTTTTTTGGATAATTAAATAATAGTAGAATCATTTATGACTATAAAAGATTAATTGACATTACTTTACCCTAGGAGGAGACGGTAGGTATGCCCAGTGTACATGTCAAAGTGACCAATACGTCAAATACCTATCAGTTTTGATATACATACATATCGCACCCCTAGAAGAAGAGTTAACCAAGTCAAAAAATATGTGTACCTAAAAATAAAACTTTAGACATAAGAGCAATTTTACAAGTGGTAGATATTTTGAGTTAGGTGACTATTCTTTTACGGGTGCGATGTGTACCTACTTCTAAAAGCCCTTCCTTATACATTTTCGCTATATGAAAATTTATAACACATGCGAAATACAAAGGTATTAGATACAAGTTTTATTTCGATTACAGTTATCTCAGACGTATTACTACCGGCAGTTGTAACATAGTGACATTAAATTAATTGTATACAAGTTGTAAAATAATAATCTGTTATTGAGTCCAGTGAGCAATAGAGCCAGCGTTATTAGAGCAGATTATAGTTTATTGAGTTTATAATAAAATTGAAAGGTAATTGTTACTATTTATTTGTACTTAGAAACGTAAACCTAGTTTTAGTTTTACTACATGTAAGCGTGCTGAAACAACTATAAAGTGCCTACATGTCATTTTGTTACAAATCTAAAATTTTTATCACAAATAAACCACTTTTTACCGTAGGTACATATTTTAATTAAGAGTGTAACCATTTTTTCTTTCATAAAACATGGGTTTCTTTTATATTTCAATCTTCAAACAATACTTAAATTAGCATCAAATTAGATCAGATTTCAAAATAAAAGATAGGTATGTCTGCGCTTATAATTTTATTTCTGTTCCTATCTTGTTAATATAATTATGGGATATTTATATTCAAGACGAATTCTAAATAATGCTATGTTATTTATTATTGATGCTTTTAAATAAATAAAAACTGATACAATCATTTGAATACTTAGAGAAACAGACAAACAATCTATTACTGGTTGTATTATATGACGCCTGCCCTCCATTAGTACATTCCATAGAAATAAGCACAGCTTGCTCTACGATAATTGTTATATAATTATATACATACAGTTTACTTGGAATTACTATTCTGCATGATGTGTATCTTATTTAAAAACGTCATGTAAGTCTACCATTGCTTATACGGCTCTATTAAAACTCTTATGTATATACAGGATGTCCCAGAAAGTGTGGATCAAATCGAACAGGGGTGAAGGGGAGGTCATTTGCTATCTTCTGACCCCAAAAGTTGTAATCAGATTTTTTGTAGTTTAAAAGTTATATCGATTTTAGTATTTTTTCAAAATATTGCATAAATTTCCACATAAATGTTAATAAAAAAACTGTGACGGTTACAGGCTTTATTTTTTTTTTTTGAACTTTATAGCTATTACAATATACAGGATATTGTAGTAACTATAATATATAATTAAAAAATAATAATAAATACTAATATTTTGAATGTTGGATGATTTGTTGCTGTTTCACGACAAAACGACTGAACCGATTTGGCTCAAAGTTAAAATGGTGATCGCATATACGTTGGATTAAACTATTATATTACAATTTATTTCGAAATATTTAAAGTCCTTCCGGGAATTAGACATTACAGGCGCGAACGAAGTCACGGGCAGTAGATAGTAATGAATATAGTTGCTTAAAATTAGCACATTGCACGATACTGCACATGATGTATGTCACTACAGATGATATCACAATCATTAATCACACATACTTCTAATTGATGATTCCATCTTTGTTAAAAATAAACATTCAACGTCGACGATTAAGATCCTAAACTGTAGGACTAAAAATGTAAACACACACATTCGTATTCATTTACTACACAATAATAGCGCAACAAAAGAAAAACCATTAACATTTCTTAAACATATGAAAAAAATATAATTATGGATGTCAACAAATCATTATGCGACAGAGGTTTTAATATTCCTTAGTTAAAACCATTAAATGAACGACGTAGTAAAAAAGAAGGATAGACTAGATAACATCATTAATTTCCTCGAGACTAAGCAAAAAACCCGACGTATCAACCCCTTTAGCCAGCTTTAATCTCATTAAAGTATACGAGGCTTGTCTGCGATAGCTTTGATCTTTCCTCTTTCTTATCTGAACCTTAATTACGACATTAGTTTTTATTTAAACCTTCTAAACGAATTGTTTATTTAGATATCGCTTCTTACTTTCTTAGTAATACTTGTTTTGGGCATCGAAAAATGTTACTAATGTATATCAATCTTTAGTTGAGTTTACTAATACACTTACGATTGTTAGTTGCCTTTTACATAATTAATATCGATAATTGAACGAAATGTAAATTCATATTTTATGTCGCTTATCCAAAAGTATAAACTAAGGATATTAAGAAATTAATAGATACCATGCTCTTAGTCACATTGCAGACGAACCAGGGCTTTATCTTCCAGCTTTATATTTTCTTTTAATATAACATAAATCTTACAATAGTCAATCATGAAGGAGAAAGCGTCTTAGAATATCGAACTCTATATTTTCCTACACCCGAGCTATTCCTGTCGATCTGCGGTGAACACAATACCGGTAGTGAAATTGATATAAAAACCAATCTCGTCGCAAGGAGGAAATGAGAGAATATTCCCCCGCAATTACCCTTGCACATACCGAACGTAGATATAAAGTCCAAGGGAAAATTGCTTCTGCAGGCTATCATCACAAAGGAGTAGCGTGGGGCAAGGCACGCGACCCCACGAGACAACCAATTAGACGAAAACTGCTCGTATTACCTCCACTCAAAGCTCAATTTCCCGAATCATGTAAATTTTCTTAAATAATAAGGTGTCCGCGCATGCGTTTATTTTGGAGGGAAAATCGTATCACCATAGCGACGGACAATCGCTACAATGCGTTCTAATTTCCATGCAAGTGCAGTGCTTTACAATTATCGGCGTTGTGAAAATTACTCGCTTATCGACAAATAAATTGCTGGTTACACGCACTTACCGCGGGTAAACAGTTGAACGCGGCTCGTAGCAAAATATACGATAAATAAAGCCTTTGTCTGAAGTGTTTATTGGACTGGATCTGATCTTGAGTGTTTGTATTCGCCCTTATTTGTTGTACCTGTATGGGATTTACAAAGTGCATTGTTGTTACTAAGATTAGGCTTGAACGGCCTTGTGACACGTAAGACCTTTGTTCGCAAGTTTGGATTGTTTCGTAATGTAAGATTTTTCTTGTCTTATTGCTTTTGTTGTATCTGAGTTATGAACTTAAAGCAAATTAGCTAATTCAAAAGAAAGTTTTTGTACACTGTAAGTCAGTTAATTAAACGTCAAATTTATTAAAAGAAAACACGAAATCTCAGCTTTGCTCAAAAGTTACTTCTTTACATTCCACACCGATCTATTCAATTCATTTTTCCTCATTCAAAACACAATCGAATATAAAAAACTAAACTTTTTTTTCCAAATTCTTGACCTTACCGAACCGAGATAAGTCGGACATGTCCCGGACGCATTTAATTAACACATAATTGATTCCACGTCTATTCTAGCCGACACAAACCGGCCCGGCCCAAAGAAACCGGCTAAATTGAGGTAGGCGTTCCTGTTTGTGTATTGTACCCGACAATTAGACCTTTTAATTTGTTTGCGTAACCCATACCCCCGTCAAAGTGAGTTATGCCTAGGGTTGCCAACCGTACTATAATATATAGTATTGTACTATATTTCGGGTCTGCGTACTATATACTGTCAAAGAAATATATAGTACGCAAAAATACTATATTTTCAACACAGAGCGAAATTTAACAAAAATATCTTTTTAGGTATAATGAACGTGCCTTTACAAATGAAATTCATTTAATTCCTGCTC
>DVXP01000979.1:0-16716 GCA_018235645.1 Junonia grisea | reverse complement strand
GGCAAGACCGAACGGGACTTATACAGTTCGTTTGCTCAGTGCTTGGCTTCGCGCTAATGGTATCTCTTGAAGCTGTTGTGGAACTAGGTTTGTGGAATTCTTTTTTTAACACGCTTTTATTAGCTCGGGATGTATGTATGTATGTATGTATGTATGAATGAATGTATGTAACGGAATCTTTGAGCTCAATTTTCACCAATTTTGAGACATCCGATAAGTTTGGAACTTTGAACACATGTCAAAGGTGGATGACAATGCAACAATTTGATAACAGTTTCCCATTATCCTTATTAGGACTCTGTAGTGGACTGAAAGAGACAGAGCTAGCGCGCGATCTGCGCATGACTGTTTCGGGCTTACTCTTTCGGATTAAGCGTGTTTTTTAAAACTATTATTAAATTTAATAACAACAATGTTCAGATTTTTAAGGCTTTTAACATAAAATATAATTTCACTGATCCTGATCAATCCTAAAAATTGGTCCACTTGTGAAGTATATGTTTATACATTAAAATAATCAAAATAAAAGTCAAATTGAGAACCTTATTTTTGAAGTCGGTTAAAAATAAGTTATAGATATTAGATATAATGTTGTGCATTCTAAATTTTTGATGAATATCTATACACCTAAAAATAAGTGTTATGATAATATAATGCCTTTGATCGTCTGTTAGTGATAGATAAAATCTATTGTATGGATCTTGTCACGTATTTTCAATAAGATTACATCTTCAATCTTGAGACTTGATAAGTGATTAGAGTACTTAAGTACCTACTCAAGTTGGGAGTAAAAGGGAAGATATTAATATTTCGAAAGTCAAGGGTACAACGGCATCCTTGCACCACCCATGTGCATTCATTAAATTTTTATATTGATTTAAAAAATATATCAAAATTTCCAAAATTAATTTCGATTTCATTACTGTTGAAGAACAAATTTGTAAATTTTATTTGAAACCTATAAACATTTTTTGAAGTTTCTTATAAACCATCTTAAGTGTTGAGAATTTAGAATCTATAGCGACATATATGTATATATTTATCTAAACTTTTGTTTAAATCGATGAATTTCAATTTCACTAAATCACTTTCACTGTTAGAAACAATTTTAATATTTCCATTTTAAAACTAAATTTTTACACGCTGTTATTTTTTTTATTTCAGTCGCCTGAACATCATCAATCAAAGATGTTGACTTCAGAGATTTTCGGTCAAGAGAACGCGGTGGATTACAACGTAATGTTTTGACATAATTATACTTAAACTCGTTATTTAAGACCTTTTGTTATATTAAATTGTTTTCTTAAAACAATCCACGGACCTTTTTATTTTAGGTTACCTTTAAAGGAAGGGGATTCAGAAATAACACAGCGATTTATAGGTAATTTTAACAAATCAATAATTTAATTAGAAATTAACATTTTATACTAACTATTCTATTCTTAAAGAAAATAGATATTATTTATCTATATACTGTATTACACAATATTAGGCTGAATATAAACGAATATATTTGCGCAGGCGGTAAGTATACACGTCTATTGATTAAATTGATCTTATAACACAACTATACGTTAATAAAGATACGGTTAAAATATTTTATTATTGGAATATGTACTTAGATAAAACGTGCGGTATCGTCCCACGCTACTTAAACTAATGCGATCGAGAGAGACATAGAGAAAAATTTTGAAAATTCTTAACACTAACGCCCGTACAGGGGGCCACTATTGAAGTGACAAAAATTCTACAAAATATTGAAAACTTTAACTCGTACGAATAAAGTTGGAAAGTTGAAACGTTGGCTTTGGTCAGTGGCCCCCTGTACTTGAGTATAATAAGTCAAGCCATTCCTTTTAACATTCCTATAATCATTATTCCTAAGGCCGGTACATCTTTGTAAAGCGGTGTTCACACGATTTCATTTGCTGCCACTTTTTTTTTTAATTGCCAATAATGTTAACATTTTATACATTTTTTTTAATTTAATCTACAACTGCTTCTCTCTCGAGCTTCAAACAGCTGAAGGATAAATATATTTATTTGTATAGTTTAGTTTATGGCAATAATTAGCAAGAGACAGCTAATGAATCCGTAAGACCGCTTTATCATACTTACAACAATATACTTTAAGTAATAAATTTTTAAATATTCAACTATTAAATAGACTATTGCATATTACTGTAATCACATTACAACGCTGCTTAGTAACTGGTTATAGAACATAAGAACTTACGAGTAGAAATGGAGATTTTAAATTGTATTTTTTTTTTTAGGTTAAATACATTAAATGCCAAACTGTATCAATCCACTCTACAAATTAGGCTGCCACTATTTATGAATAAATATACAAGGGAAAAAAAATATATTTCATAAATATATGAAACAGATTAAAATTAAACTTACAAAAAGTATTATAGGCACCGTAATCTTAATCTAAAAAGTAAAAAAAATTTTTTCTGGAAATCATAGAAGTCATTCATAATAAACATAAAGACTTGAATGTGTGTATGTTATACATCAAACGTCAACATTACAATTCGAACCTAAATATAATAAACGTTATACATCTCACTATCATTTTAGATATTCAAATGTCTATTCTAAGTTATTATTTTAAATGCTGTTCGAGAAAATATCAGCGAATTCTGCCGAGGATATCTATTTTTTTTTTTATCTATCGAAAATATCTGTACTATATTTGAGCTAAATTGGTACTTCCTTACAATGTTATTGTTTCGAGCAAATAATTTGTAGTTATAAGCTATTATTTCTTATAGTAGATTCTACGTAAATTGAATTTGGTGTCATAATTAACACGTTTACAAGATGAAAGGTAAAAGAAAGGAACTTTGGCACATTACTTAAAGTAAAAATACGTGCAAATTAATGTTGAGTGTGGTCTACTAAAAAGATATGGCAAAAATAGTGTAATATTTTTTTCCGCGGCTTATTCTTATACAACACTTACGCAGGCTCTTTACAATTTTCGCTGCGCTATTTTCCCTTCTTAATGATTATTGCAAACATTTTCATTGTGTCAAACACAATAATCATACTTCATATATTTATAACTAGCCACAAATAAAAATATTGCGCAAAAAGATGTTGCCATAAAATGTTTTACACCGAGACTAGGGTTTGAATTTCTTGTATTCTAAAATTCTATATGGCAAACAGTAAACAATTTTATTATAGTTTGCGTACAGCCGGAATTCGTTGTTACATGGAAGGGGAAAATTATTAATAGGGCAACACCGTTTCGTCAAACTTTTATAACGATTCCCGACGAGCTGTTTAAGATTTCAGCAGCTTATTCGCTCGCTGATTTGCAACCGCTATGCGTGTCTCGTTACTCTCACCCTATAACGTTATAAAAACATATTAGTACATACACAGAAATGGTTTTATAATATATGACAGAATGTAGCAGCTTAAAAAAGGAATTCAAAAAATTGTAGTTTATTTTTGTTTGACTTTGTTGAAATAATTTTGTTTTGCTCATCTAGATGTATTACATAATACAAATATGCGAAACAAATAATACAACTCTAATGTTGCCAGAATAAAATATGTTATATTTAGTATTTTGGTCGCAATTTTTAACATTTTAGTAATAATAACGACACCTATTTTCTATAAAAATAAATCATTTTTGTAACTAATTTATAGAAAAAAGAATAACGCTCAAAATGCTATTACATATTTTTAAATAGTAGATATTTGCTTCAAATATTTAATTTTCTTTTCCGATAAATTTCTATCTGATAACCTTTTTTAAGCTGCTTATTAACTTCATGTTGGTGATATAAAGTGATAAATAATGTTAGGAATAAATATATGTATAATTAAAAAAAAGGTGTTAAGATTTGAGTGTGGTATATTTTATAAGGAAAATACATAATATAGTATTTTTTTTCTAGCTGGTATTTAAAATATTATTATTATTTTACTACACTCATACATTAATAAGTAGGAAAAATATATGTGATAAAATAGCTGTTTTCGTTTATATTAAAACAGTGCATATTTTTTTCAAAGATGTATGTGTTATTAAAATAAAACAATCTATCTAGCTTGTAAAATATTCGATGTATTTTTAATTACGTCTGTGAACAGTGTATTAAATAGGTTAAAAAAATATATCAGGTTAAAAATATTTACACTCTTAAACTAAACGTTTATTTTAAGCGTAACTTACCCGAATGTTAAGTATAATTATAGCAAGTCTAAATAGCACATAAAAAGCGATTTAGCTTGAATCAACAAGCTGTTACGCATAGCTTAAAAGTGCGTTTTAAAAAAAATCATATACTCACGGTATTCGACGCAGACCTGTTTGTGTGTGTGTCTTTGTGTCTGTCCCGTGGTTGAGATGGGGTAAATTGGGATATGCATTTGTCATATAGTATGGCAAGTGAAATGTATATATAAGAAAGTTTCAAAGCTAATTATTATAAGTACTTTTGTTTTGAGTTAGCCTCTAGATATAGTAAATGTTAGATCTTTTTTATATTCGCAAAATGTTATAGTTCTAATTGGTTTATTACTTAAAGTATCAATGTACTAATCGATTTATATTTAGAAATAATTTAAATTTAAATACAAAATAAAAATAAAAAATTAAATCTCATATAAAATAGGAAAAAAAATCATAAGTTTTGTTTTTGTTCAAATTAAGATTCATTTAATACTTTCCTACGATTATTTATTTGTAATTACTAAATATACACAAATATGAAGTTGTATCATCAGTTCATAGAAGCAGATATGTTTTTAGGATATGCATAAATCCGATCCTATATTTTAGATGGAATGATAGAATAAAAATAAAATCTAGGTGGATTATAAAAACATTAAAAAAAATAATAAAACCGCTCATTATTGAATTATTTATTAAAGCTGACAACTAAACATTTTTTTACATAAATGCTCCTATGAAATGTTTCAAGATCCTTTATCCAGATTCGAAAATTTCCCTAGACATGACTGTCTAACACTAATTCCTTAATTTCGAACTATTATCACATATCAACTCATCCGTTAGTTTTGATCTAACTGTCTTATATTATACTTACGATTAATACTACACTGATTATATAATAATTGAATTGCTATAACATATTATGAGGATAATGTTAACATGAATTAGATAATATATTTTTAATTTGGTTATTATTCCGTTTAACTATCAACATTGTGTTTGCTTTCTAATACAGTAACTTTAACAATAGGTAAATGCATTTTAGTAAAATAATAAATCTCAATATTCAACTTTCTACATCATAGGTTATTACAAGGTATATTATTTTTTATGTTTTTAACACATTGGTCTAATTAAAATGAGCACCGAATATGGTATTTAATGTTGAGCGTTTTGATTATAAATAGGACAGCAAAATAAACGGGATACATTAGCGATAAGAAAAGGGTCCTTTATGTAATTATTTTTTTTTTGAAAGTGTAAACACTGTAATTACTCAAACTATGTATACCGGCCGGTTGCAAGGTCGTTTAATAAAAAAAACACCACGACTCAAATTGGCGGGAACGTCAAATTACAATTACGGCGCCACAGATAAAACAAAGCAATACATTAAAAAAGAGTGAACAAGTGAATGATAAGTTTTGACAGTTTGTAATATATTTTTACGGGGTAGATTATTTAGCACGTATTTAGTGTGGGATCTAGTGGGGTGCAACCGGCCGAACCACGAGACGTGTGTATGTGTGTGTGCTGCCGTCGTTTACTTGAGGAGCTCGTGTGCGCGCTGGTTGGCGAGCGTTATCCTCGTTTCGTTCGATTCGCCCTATGGTACAAAACGATCGTCTTGCTTTCATGTGACACTACAGTCCGATTACATTTGAAACAATTACGTCTTGACATAAAGATCGATCGATAATTCTAGAATAATGACATTCGCTACCCCATCAACATGATAGAGATGCGAACTCATAAGACATTCTCCTAGCAATGCACTAACGCGTGCTAAGTTAAAAGTATACTTATAGTTTTCAGCAATAACGCAAAAGTTTCTCATGTACTTGGACTGTTGTAATATTGAATGTTTCTTGTCAGTTGTTACAGTCGTTTTGATATTAATGCACGAGTAATGAGTGGAACGAATGAGTGTTACTGATGGGACTAGTTCTGCGGGTATGTTACTATGTTAGTACTGAATGGGATTCTATAATGATTGTGAATACGTGTCCTTGGAGTTCAGTGGCCATGTTCCAATAGAGAAAGGAATATCACAACATCCAATCAAATCTAAACATTCACTACTTATGTATGAAAGAAACATGCTTAGTGAGAATATATATAGGTGAATTTCAGAATTTAGGGAAGCATTTTGAAATGTCGACCAATAAGCGATAGATTCGTCGCAAACACAGTTATTTTGGACAGAAATAAAAGTCACATCCACATCTAAGGTGAATCAAACACTAAAATGGTGAAAATGTTATGATGTACACGAAACAGACGAATTTATTAATTTTTAATAAATTCGCTCATCAAATATTGATAATATCGAAAGCATCAAAAAAAAAATTATATTTTAAGTATAAAGTTTTAAGAAAAAATAATACAATTTTATACAATTAACACGCGACTTCATCTTCACAAGTTTAAGATTATTTTCTCCTTTATTTATGTTATTGTACTTATTTGTATTTTATTGTAAATATAAACATATTAATTACATTACACATTTTGTCACAAATTGCAAAATGAATGTAGATAGATTATAAATCGTGAAACAAACTACAATCAGTTTCAATATCTTTTGAGATTATTACTAGTCTGAATTTTCATCAACTAGAATAAATAAATATAAAATATTGGCTGCATTTTTTTTAATTTCAGTAAAGTGTAATAAATTGTTGTAATATCAAGACGAAGTCGCTTGTTTATCAGAAAAAAAATTATTATACATCACTGAACAAGATAACATAAAAAGCACTATCCCCATCAAAAAAGGACATAACACGAAAACGCCACAATATCCCTCTACTAATTTATCAATTATTTCCATTACAACCACTCTTAATTTAAAACTGTCCCAAAAATACCACCCAAAGACCTCCCAATTGACATATCCAATATCATAGAGAAATGGACAGTGCATTTTATGAAAGCTCACTTGAATGGAATCGAGCGAGGTTAGTTCGTGACGTACCTTGCGATTGATGCGGTCGATCTGGCGGTTCTGGTTCTCGAGCTCGGAGCCCATATCGATGGCCATGTTGCGCAAGTTGCCGATCATGGTGTTGACCTGTCCCATGTTCTCTTCCATCTCGTCTTCACGGGCGTCGTTTGTTATCCTGGAATGTTTATTTGGTTTTATAGTTTGGTGAATTATTTGTATCGAATCGATTGATGGTCATCGATTGGAATAATCAACAAGTTTTAATTTTGAATTGTAGTTTTATTAGTAGAAATATAAGTACATAACTATATATTTAGTTTCAATGAATGACACTAGCAATAAGTACTAAAAACAATAACATTAATTAACGCCATCTATGTGTTATGAAAAATTAAATTGCTTATTTCTAGGTAGTGGTCGGTTAGGCCTTCGTATAAATGTGTATAGTGAATATATAATAATTTAATAATGTTCAGATTCATTCATGCAGAAATAATAATAACCCCTTACAGAAAAACTTATTTAAAAGCAATTATCCGTTTTAATTTCAATGGCATTAATTAACTACTGCTATTAATTGAACTGACCTTCAATATTGCTCTTATAGACGTAAAGGTCAGCCTACCTGAATAGCACGTGTAAAAGGTCAAAGGTGAGCTTGTTATAGATCTGGTCTTTTGAAACGGTATCACTGACATTAAAGCTTAATAAAAATATTAATACCAATACTTCTTTATAAACTTTGATGTTAATCTACTTAATTATTAAAAAAAAAAGTTAATGTTGTCGTTATCTGGGGCGGACAGGTATGGTACCTCTTCTTTTTGAGAAACTTTACCGGAAAACCATTAAATTTTTAGAAGCCCAGTTATCGCAACTACGCTTCTGACTAAGACCCTACCACATCCAAATCTTAGCTCCGCTATTAACTATATTTACTATGTCATATTTAAACAGTATCAGATAATGGTGAGACACTGGAACAGTTGACATTTTCAAAATTAGTTAATAACAAAAAGTATAGTAGTTGCCAAGTAACTATATATAAATCTCCCACTGCTGTTCATCTTATTAACGAAAAGGTTACGAGCTTAATCCACCACGCTGCTCCACTGTAAGTTAACAGATATCCATGTCAGAATTTCTCCGGTTTATGCAGGTTTATTGACAATTCCTTCAACAACAATTCCCACCAGGCACCAGATGAGATTAAAGAGTTTAGCACTTGAAAACGTGGTGCTAACCAAGGTTCGAGCCTGCGATCATCAGCTTAGATCCACGTGTTCTCCCCATTAGGCTATCTCGGCTTATCAAAGTAAAAGTATCGATCTCACCTTCCAATGTAACCGGCTTGCGGGCCGATGCCGTTGCGCTCGTCCATCACCCGCTGCGGCTGGTTGTTCACGACCTTTCCGTCGTCGTTGCCCTTCCATGTGCCGTCGTCCTCCTTGAATGATGCTCCCCTGAAATTGTACAAGATTTGATGTAGATTTTGTATGCGTTAGTCTGAAGTAATTGGTTCTAAAATTTTCAGGGGTAAATTTTGGTTCTTTATAACTTATTAGTAAGAAACGTCGATATTTTTTACATTTTTAAGTCAGGTTAATGATGGATGAAGTTAAAGTATATTAATATAAGTAAAAAGTATACGTACTTGTTGCAGGGCAGTACGCAAATGCCGCAACATTTCTCCATTCCCGAGAGATTTTTCTCAGCTTCGCGCATATCGGCGTTTATCTGGTCCATCCCCTCCTCGATCCTGTCCAATTGTTCTGTCCACACACACCATCAAAAGCTTTAAAACCGCACTTAAATCTAAACATAACTTTGTGTCAAGCTCCTATCCAATTTTAATCTTTAATCGCGATTCTTTAATGTATTTTTTTTTAAATTATGTTCCTTTCTTGTAAATTCTCAACGCTCTCGACAAATATCGGAGCGAAGTGTAAGACAAGGTTCAGTTAATGTAAAGTATGGTTTCTATTAGACTATAGACCATGCACTTAAAACGTATTCTATGACAGCAATTCTATATTGAAAGGAAAGCGTCTAGTCTCATTTGAACAGTACAACTGTTGTGTCAATGTCTTCTCTTATTGTCTTACACTTGATCCGATCAAAAATTGAAAACTATATTTTAATTTACCTTGATTTATATGATGTATGTGCTGAGACTAAGTGATAATAATATAAAAAATACTTTATGACTAACATTTAGAACAATAATAAATACTAAATTCATGCATTCAACAGCAAGATTGAAGTATACGTGCATGGCTAGATGCGTGACAAAAACTAAATAAAACAAGACGGATGATAAACAGTTTTAATTTCGACGTCTCCATTCGCGTCGAGGCGAGTGCGAATGGAGATAAAATTATTATTCTATTTAATTATATGGTGGTGACATTTTTACCTTTATTAATTATCCATTATTATTTAACTGTTAGCACGTTTCAATCGACATGTAAAATGTTAAAACTTATTTCGCCATTCAATGATTTCTCATAAACATTTTGAACTGGCATTTCAGACAGAAGCCTTACTAAGTTATGAGTGATGTAAAAAGTACTACTGGATGCTTACCGCCCTGTTCATCCAGCATGACCAGGGTTTTCATGCCCACCTCGTGACTCTACAACACAATAATGATGTCACTATAGCTCGCCAAACGAATGCGGCGATGCGTCGCGCGGCGCGCGCGCCCGCCCGGCCGGCGCGCGCCTCGCGCCTGCCGCCTCGACAACTCAACTCAATACAACTCAAACTGATAACTAAAATAAAATAAAATAATACATGAAAATGGTCACGGTGAGCCGCGCTGAGGCAGGCGGCCACTCCTCCGCGTAAGGTGAGTAATGAAATAAATTAGCAAATGAGCGTTTCGATAAAGCCATTCCTAAATGATACGTGAACATAGCAAAGTATTGTATCAAACGAAGAGGAAATGAACAAACTATGCGGCGTGGAGGAGCGAGCGCGCGGAGGCGGTGCCGCCGGCCTCGCACTGACACAGATCGCATCGAGCTAACAGTTACAGACCTACGGCGCTAACATTAACAATACGCTGCTAGCCATGGAGATGAAGGCGTATACCATTGCTCTATACGTCAACAGACACACTCGGTAAACGCGCATTCATTTCAGTACCGCAGTTTATAAGAGAAGAGGAGTAGATTCGGAAAGATAAATAAATATACCTATAAAAAGCGTTCCGACGATAATATCAACGGAAGAAATAAACAGATTGCGCAGCTCATTCAAATTAAATCTTCAGCAAAAGATAGAGTAACAGTCTTTTGCGACAATTAGCAACGAACGGCCATCGGGCTTCTATTTACACTATGTTGTCAAAATCATCCCCATCGAAACATAGAAACATACGCAACATCGATCTGAGATAAGTCGTTATTCAAGAGAAACGTCAAAGAAAAACAAAGAGATTAATATTTATTTAACTGCACATTCAACACAGACGTTCTCACGGCTCGACTACCCATGTGTTCAGTTTAACTCTTACCGCCCTGGTGACTCAACATATGAAGCGCTTGCCCCCCGGCGTCCTCGCTCTATACATAAAATACAAATCAAAATAATATATCGCAGGAGAGAGTATCGGGGTGTGGGTGGTGGCGGCGTGGCGGTGCTCGCGGGACCGCACGGGCGCGCGGGTGCGGGGCGTGCGGCGTGGCGCGCTAGGCGCGGCGTGCGGCCGGGCGGCGGTACACACACTACTCGAACACACATGCATGCAGTGAAGCTTGCAAGTTAAACCAGATTCAGTTTTATCTGTGCTCAGTTTCATATGAATCATGATTATATTGTGTAATGTTAAAGAGTCGTGCGTTGAGGAGAAGCGTTTCGAATTTACTTCGCTCGGTTATTTTTATCGTTTCATGTGATTTAGGTAAGTTGTCGATAAAGAGTCGAGTACGAACATCTGAAATGCGGAATGTATACGGTTCCGTACAATCGAATATAATCGTTGGTAATGTCAATTTGTTAGGACTAGCCGGCGTCGTCGATAATAGCGTTCGCTGATAAGTAGTGCAATTTGGTGTATATTAGCTACATAACGCATTATAATGATACAAAGATGTGGGTATTCCGTGATCATTTCAGTGTGTGTTATCAAATGTCGTCGAGCTAAGTCAAGGGATGCCCGCACCTTTGCATTGGAACATTAGAGACGTAATTTAAAAATACTTCAGATGCGATACCCCCTTGTTTTCTTCGTTAACGACGAGCCCGTTACCGGGCGGGCTGAAAACCCTACGATGCTCCAATAAGGCTAGCGAAAAGTAAAATAGATAAAATTGAAAATTATTTAGTGTTGCAATTGCAGTTCACTCACCTCCCTGGTCGTCTAGAGCGACCAGAGTACGAATGCCGGCCTCCTTGCTCTACACCAGCCGCAGAAACAAAAAGTCAGAGAGCATGTTAGTTGTGAGGGGTACAGTGGAGTGAGTGGAGAATGAGTCGGAACCGCTCGGGGCGGCCCCGGCGACACGAGCGCGACTGCGTGGTCGGTGACGGTAGTGTCGGGAGGACATCTTCAACACTCTATTTTGTTACACACAATATTCGTAAAGATATCCTCCATAAGATTGAAGTGTCACTTTGTTGTTATTGACAATCTGTACTGTGTTAATTTTGAATTGAGATTTTGTACAGACCTACGGATTTCATAATTGAAAGTAAATTGAACTGTTGCGATGTTGATGCGTAAACGTATATATAGACTACAAAATAAAATAAAAAATATTCATGTTGTTAATTGTAAATTGAACAAAAAAAAAACAGGATAAATTAAAAGATTAATTTATATATTGATAGGTGGTCTGTATTTGTTGTGAGAGTTTGCAAGGTGTAGCTCGATATATCTGTTGGAGTTAGTAGTAGGTACGGCGTGCGATAACGCCCATATTTGCAGTATTGTGAATGTTGGAGAAGGCACGAAAATCATACAACATAATAGTAACACAGTCAACAACAGAGAACAGCCACTACACAGAGACCTACGTAAAGAATTAACTAAAAAGTATAGAGAGAGAGAGAGATAAAGAGAGATAACTTAAACTTGAAAAAAAAACGTCCGTTATAAATTTTTTTAGTCGGTGTTAGTATATTAAGTTTTAAAGTATAAGAAACTTAACGGTTTACTGGAAAAATATTCACAGTAAAATGGATCGATAGTGTTCGAAAATAAATTATTATAAAGAGGAAGTAAGAAAGTAGAACGTGCTTTGGAAGTAGTGATTATAGCCACGGAGGCGAATCGTCACTTTTGAAAAATGCCAATTTGAAAGGAATATTATTCAGAAAGCAAGCCCAAGCACAACCGAACATACTATGTCGAGAGGAAAGCATTTCTGGATAATTAACATTCTAGGGACGACGACGACGTTTGGAATCTATAAAATGGGCTTTCATGCTATGATTTAACATTAAAAACAGGCTACTTGGACAAGTATGTTGGATGCTGACAGTTAATTTTTTAAATACGAGTCCATTTAAACTCTCGAATGATATGTTAGCAACTTTAATTTTTAAATTCGGTACAATTAACTGTCAACGCCAAATTCTGGGCTCAGGATATTTTTTTATTAACTCACATAAAACTTTACAACGCTACAAACAACACAAAGGGCTATAGAGATCACTAACAATGTCGGATACAAGTAGGCACGGATCATGCAACACCCATAATAATATGGTAATCATAAATAAATAATATGTTTCGGCATAAGGATGTAACAAAAAAAATTAAACGAAAAAAAAGAACATAATCGGACAACTACAATAGATATACATACACACCGAATAATATATAACAATAGCGACATCGATAACACAACAGCCAGGGATAGCAAAGGCTGCGCCCTAAGGGGTTAAGGGGGGCTTCGGAGGTCAAGAGCTTGGGGCTCTCCAGGACACTTCGCTATACCCCTCACTCGATCGCATCGAGAACACCTCTCTCACAGATGTTTACAAATAATCACAACGGAACAACTGAACATAAATATTAAAAACTATGGGGTGGGGAGGTTCAGGTTAACATAATATCACTTAAAACACGTCTAGGTTACGACTCCGCATGTCACATCTATTTTTAAACTAATTTGCCAATGGATAAAGAAACTCTCTCCAGTGATTTGTTCGCTTGTAAATTCAATAACATAAATCTTAAGAAACACACATTAAAATTATCATTAGTCATCTGAAATGTACAAGTAATACATATTTTCTAAATTATTATTATTCAGGGTTCTGTAGCTTTTTTTTATTAGTATTATCTACTACAAATTACGGCAATTGCTTATTTTAAAACTATAAGTTTAATCCGAATATACGACGGGAATTAGTTTTGTAATATTGCCTTTAATTACAGAAGGTATTCTCGACATTTAAAAATTATTTTCAGGTCTTTACGAAAATCGCCATAACATAATATTTGTCATTGAATTGATATAGAGCGTTTATAGTTCTAAATTCATAGCAAAGATTATGTTGCGGCATTATTTTATTAAATAGATAATATTATAACGTAACGCATGTGACGATTGCTTTGACACTCACCTCCTCGCATAGCTGCATCATACGCCGGGTGGATTCCAGGGACTGAAATAAAAAATAATAACGTTGTTCATTTTTAATGCTATATTATTGTTTTGTTCCACTTTGCACTTAAATTAGAACGTAAGATACTTTGTAGGTGAATTTCAAATTGTTAGATGTAGACGTCTATGGAAACATGTTTTAAATTTATGCACTGATATTATCAACACCAGTGGAATCAATAGGGGTAGTTGGGGCAGCCCCTCTTAGGTGAAACCGATTTAGGGGGTGACACCTGATGTTGAAAAAATGTAAAAAAGTTAATAAAACATTTTGTGCTAACTAGCTATACCTCATTAGTTAGGCAACCAAAAGTGGAAGACATTTCAAGTGCCATAATACAAGACCTCTTAATTTATCGAAGTTATGTATATCTTTGTGGGTTATCAATATTATATGTTATATCTAGATTGAGAGTGTGACACTGACCTCATCTGTCACCTGGCCCGCACGTAATTGCAGCTGCTCGAGTTCGCTGCGCGGCGCGCCATTTTCTGCTGGGGGCGCTGCTGAAGGCATCCTGAAATACACAAAGTATTAATTAGAAATAATACAAAATACAATGTCTAATATATTAACATTAATAAATTGGGAAACTCCTGTTAATAGCAAAACGTTATATTTTCATATCGCTTGTTCGCAATAATGGTGGGTTAAGTGAAAATGAATGGGTTTAGAGAGAATTGATTTTTTAAATGACCAAATTAGAAATTAAAATTTTAATTTGGCACAATTTAATTACAAAATATTATTGCTTGTTATAATGATATATTTATTGTTATAATAATTGTATTTATTTTCTTTATTAGTATTTAAATAATCATTAAATCTTATATTTATTTTCTATTTAAATAAATTATCACTATCAACATAAAAGAAACAAAACAAGGAATGTAATTTAACGTAATTTACTTTTTTCTTGTAATTTATTTTATTTAAATATTAGATATATATTCATAAAATTGCAATTCCACAAATTGCCGAACTGCACAACTTATATGCATATCAATTGCGCAATTGATTTGGCTGCACAACCTTGCCTACGTGACCGGTAGTTCTACCGCGCAATTTACTCGCGACTGGAACTGTATATTCCGAGCCTCTCGTTCTAACATTCGGCTGCCAGTCGCGCTACCAGTCGGTCGGTGACTAGTGCGCATGACGCTTTATATCCGAATTAAAACAAGGCCAACATTATCTGTTGTTGTCAAATTGTCATAATATTGTATTATTGTTTTTATTTTGAAAAAATGACGAAACATTTCGATACAGAACTATTGATAAGTGAAATTCAAAAGCGACGATCGATTTGGGATTCGTGTCCGGAACACCAGAACAAAGAGTTGAAAAAAAGAGATTGGGATGAAATTGTTGATATATTTGGAGGAAGTACGATGTCTGCAACAGATAGACATGTTTTGGGTAAGTAAACGAAGTTATAAACTTGGAATAAACGATAATATGTTCGATAAATTTAAGACGCATTTGTTATATTTTTGATGCTTCTACAGTTGGTAGATATAATGAATACTTTCATTATATCATACCCAATTTCATGTTTTTTTTTTCAATACAAATTTATGTATTCTTGCGATTTAAACCAAAACAAACATATAACTGATAAAATATAACAAGAAGACTAAGGTGAGAAGAAGGCAATGCAAGATTGTAAATAATTTTGAGGTTATAAACATAAATCATTCTAAGGATAATAAAACTGTATCTTAAATCAGTTTTATTATCCTTGGAATGATTCATTACTCACAATGATAGTATAGTTATAGAAAATATTTAGGTACATAGTAATTTAATATTGCTAAATGCTTTCATATTACAATGTGTATTTAAGTAGGTGCAGAATTATTTATATGGATCAATTTGTTTTTAACAAAAAACATCCACACATATTGAATTTACTATAAGAAGAGTTATAATTATAAAACCTTTATAATATTTCAGGATTTTCATTAAGGAAACGATGGAAAAACATAAGGACATGCTTCGCCAGAGAACTAAAAAGGCAGAGAAATTATGGTTCTGGAGCGGGACGGAAAAGTCAATATGTATATTACAAACAATTACTCTTTCTCACTAAAGTAATGAATATTGCAAATAGAGAAATAGAAGAAGAACCAGAGTATGTGTATTATGATGATAATGGTATAGAGCTTAGTGAATCAAGCTTCGTAGAGAATAAGTTAAAGCGTAGAGCCTCCGACGATGAATTATACAGTGACAAAGAAGAAGACGAGGACCGTCTCTTTTTGTTGTCTCTACATAAAACCATGACAAGAATCCCGAGGAATAAAAAGCTAGCAGTGAAAATAAAAATGTTGTCAATATTGAATGATGCAGTGTCCGACGATGAGGATAATAGATAATATTGTAAATAATTATATTAATGAATTGCATAGATAAAAGGTTCGTAATTTAATTTTACTAGTCTGAAATTATAAATAAAGATTAAATAAGAAATACCAAAAATTATAGATTTAAATGTTAAAAGATTATGTTTTCAACATAATCTAAAATACATTCAAAATTCTTTATTTTTTGTCTCTAATGCCTTTAGGGTGACAATAGTGCTAAAAAAGATAGTTAACTTGACTTAAACTAAATGTAAAAGGTGTACATGTTTGGTTTATATTTGTGTTGGTCGTTTTGCTATAAGTTAATATCAAAAGGAAGAGGAAAGGAATGTAATTTATACAGGGTGTCTATGGGTGCGGGAGGGTGATGTTACTTAATTATTCCACAAGCTTAAATACCAAAGGGTTTGAATTAACCAAAAATACGGCCTTTGCATCTTTAAATACCCATAACTCATAAATTAAAAATACCAACAAAATAAATAATACCTCACAAGATTCTGTATTAAATGGGTAAGTTTTTGTAATACGTGGTCACTTTTTTTTTGGTATGATTTTTTTCCGTAGCACTCATTTGA
>DVXP01000978.1:0-16717 GCA_018235645.1 Junonia grisea | reverse complement strand
ATTATGACATGAAATGTGAACGTTTTTTAAATTTTTGGCAAACCGTCCAGACGAGTCACGGGACGGAGTCAGGAGACAATTGTGATCACACATCACACATGATTGGGTTTTAAAAATGTATTGACTATTGACGCTGAGTCACTCAATATTGGTTATAAGTTATTTATCTATCGTTTGAAATAATTAAATTGTTATTAGATTCTGTTTTCGGTTATGTGTTTTGATTTCATTTTTATGGGCTTACCTATATTATTACTCAACGATATAAAATATAATTTTTAAAGTTTCATATAAAGCTTTTCTTTGCAGTAAAATTTATTTTTAGTACTTTATAGTAAGCAGATACATTATATAAATTTAAATTGCATACAAATGTTATAAATAAAGATAGTTCATCGACAACAATTTTAAGATTTGATAAATTTTAACCAAAAATTGTTAGCATAGCTCTAATAAATACATGTAAGAAAAAATGTTTTACAAAATACACAAAAATAAAAAAATATATAAATTAGATAATAGATTGTATATGAAATCACCAAAACAAAAATATTAGTAGTCAATTGCCAAATTCACACAATTTTTATCAATAAAATTAACACGTTAAGCCGGCACTCGTGACTTATGTAAACAAAACATACATAATATGTCACGACATATTTGGTAAAAGGCCAATTTTCATATCAATTCGATTACCATAGTAATTATAAATGACAATATTTATTCACAGGTATATCTACGCATTCTCACAATAATAACACATAATTTTTTAACAAAGATACATTTTACGGGTTAGCCTATTAGGTATATAATATTATGATAAAAATATATTAAAAGCCCTCGGAGAGACATACCTAATTCTGCCGAAAGTTTAGTCAGTCGTTAAGAATTGCATACATACATTTCAAACTTTCCTTCCGCAAGTCATACTAACAATAAGTATATATTATATTTATTAACTGTAGCATATGCTTAATTCTTGTGTATAACTTGGATTACTATGTCATAAAATTTTTCAGTAGTTTTTGCTTCATTAATTAACAAACGCTCACCAACCAATAAGCAATGTGCACACTTGCATTCATCTTCATACTCGACTGTCTACAGCGACGACTGTTGGAATAAGAGCAAATTTACACCATAGTACCTCCCTTTCACTCCTTTTCCATTCCTGGTCTGGTCATGATGTCTAAAATAGGCAAATTTCAGCTCAATCCCACTACAGCAATAATCAATCTCGAAAATTTTTTATAGAGATTAAACGTATGTATGTACTTATATACGACATTTAAACTTTACCAGCCCTGGTAACCAGGGCCGTTAAAATGTTGATAAGAAAAGTCTTTGGCTAGTGGTAGGTATGGCTCCAATTAACTAGGATATAAATTCTCATTTAACAAGGTCTTTTGTTAAATTATATAGAAATTTTTATTTCACAACTTTTAGTACAGCTCTACCTATAGCAAATTAAGGCTACCTTGCGAAAAAATTGCGCATTGTTGTATAGATAGGTATTCCATTTAAAACTCCCCTACACGTTGTGTTCAATATTACAACAGAGGTCGTACTAACGAAGGATAATATAAGCCAATAATTTTCTCGATTTGAGAATTTGCCGAAAATTGATGGCATTAGAATAGTTGCCGGAATTTAAATCACTTTAATGTTCTTGTTAAACTTAATTTATTGTTGACTTAAGCCAATTAATCATTACTCATGTACTTGCCCAATATTCTGTTTGCCAAGTATTGGATAAAGTTGTCTAGATCAGAATTGTTGCAATTAAATTACTTAGCGCTTTTATCCCCCGACCAAAAAACAGGGGTGTTATAAGTTTGACCGCTATGTTTGTCTGTGTGTCTGTCTGTGGCACCGCAGCACCTAGAAGGGTGAACTAATTTGGATCCAGTTTCTTTTAATGTTTATTTAATACTATAATAATAAAGAAATTGTCATAACCAATTTAGCGTCATTAAAAATGCTTTATTTTATGATTAACATGTTAAATATGTTAATTTAAAATTTCTTTAGGTCAGTACATTGAGAGTACAGAGCACAACGTTGCTATCTTGGTCAATTAGTAACTATACAAAATATTTCAAGTATCGATTATTCGAGAACGATTTCTATAAATCTTCTACTATCAAGTAATGATGAATCGAAAATTGATTTTAGCTCCGACAGCTGCCCGTCCACTCACGCCATGTGTTTGGTTTATGTTATTTTATCTAAATAGTCATGTTTATAATATGAAGATGTTGGCGGACGTTACGCGGAAACACGTCGCCAGCCAATCCTACCACAATGTCAAATATTTAAAAATAAATCAATTTCAGGCGATATGAAAGTTGCTACGCCCAGATGTGTAACCTTAAGAATTTTAACGCAGAAATAAGTTCCCCTAACTAATAAAATATAAGAAATTATTATATGTAAAATGGAATAATATTTATACATAGTTTTTTATCAAACTCACATATAATGTCTTAGTTCTAAGAAAATATATAAGTAAATAGGTATGTACATAATTATGTAGATGTTCCACTGCTTTAGCCTCCTGTGCCTACGAAATTATTAACCTACTAAAGTTTACCGGCAGAAATATCGATCCATGAACATGTAAGGGTACAGATATTAATAAAAATATATTCTTAAACCATCTGCAAATAACTTGTATTAGTCCAATAGTAGTAGATCCAAAAATATAGCAGACAACGTGTGTATTATGTCACTGAAGTATGTTATAAATACTCGGTCACCCAACCGCCCAACTGTCGCTACGATTTTCACTAGAATCTCCCATCGACCTTGCTTCGCATTAAGATCGCAAATAACTGAAAACCATTTGTAAATTAATTTTAGCAGCTTTTAGGCTAACTGACAGTTTTGTAAACGTGCTAATTAAGTGTAAAATGGACTTATTATCACTTTGAAGTACATTTAGATGTAAACAATTTTTACTATCGTACTAACTATTGTCAAACATAATTATAATATGTGAGCAGAAGTCACGAATTTACATCCGGAATAAAAAGCTTGTACCTAACCAACGTGTTTATTTAAGATATAAGAAATATCCAATCTGAATTTTACTCATGTCGTTGAAACCATTTTTAATTATGTTTGAAACACTTGGAGTGTTTTAATCGTGTACGTCTTAAATACAATCTAAAATTATTTATCGATTAATATACCTATAGGCTGTGATTGAAAGAGAGGGATTATAATTCAATAATGCAGATTTTTAGCTTTTCGAAAAACAAAATGTTATTAATCAAAATTGTTATACTTTGTCATGCCTTGTACATACAATTTTAAATTAATTTCTTATGTAAGTGTAACTAAATAATTTGAAAGACTTCTCAAAACCTCACGTTGTTTTGTTTTTTATTTATTTGTCACGAACTGACTTTGACCTGTTCCTCTTTTCATTTAACACCACAATAACATACCACAAAACCGTAACATGTAAGTGAACCGCACTTTCAGTAGAAAAACAAATTTTGTAGGCCAAATACGTCATTAAGCTAACGGAACGTCATTTGCATAGGATAGTAAATGGTGTCGGTAAAAGGGTCGCATTCACGATAATAATTGATCTTGCTGTTATTTAAATAGATTGCAATACCCGCATAATCTTTTACAACATAATGTTAAAGAGATTACAAGCGATTGCCGACTAGTTCCCCGTTGCAAGGATTCAGAGCAATGAACCCTATTGTTTAACATACTTTCATAGCCTATTAAAACTACTTACTATTTTTGTAGTTATGTATTAATAACAAAAAAGTTAATAAGGTCATTCTCATTTCTTTTCTAGGGTCCTGAAATGGTCCGCGTTTCAAAGTTCTACAAAGAAGCGAAAAATGGTCGGTTTCTGCGATATCTACACGAGGACACACGCACACTTTATGAAACTTTTCGTAGAGGCGTTAAAGAATCAAGTAAGTAAATGTGATACTTTATTGATATTAGCGAATACTCTTACTAATGACTATAAGTACCTATTATTAAAAAGCCTTACCCAAGATTGTCTTAAACGCTAATGTCCCATCATGGTATATTGTTTGTGTACATCGATTAGCCAAATTAGTTCGTATAGGAAGGTAAAACTATTTACAGAATTTTGTTGGGAGTGCCTCAAGGCATGATGCTACGTCCCACCTTATTTCCCTTTTCGTTTCCGCTCGTTAGCGATAAATGCGATAATCTACGCATTACAGAATAATGTTAACAATATTCACAAACCGGTCCGTGTCACACACCAGGTACAGTTAAACGTAATTTGTGCTAGCAGAGTCGTCGGGACGGTTGAGGTTGCGTTTTATTTGTTCAAGCCTGTCATTACTCGGTTGAAAAGTACCTATTTAAAAAATAAAAATACCGATGCAACAAAGTTTTATTAATACGTGGAATATTCCACGATCAACGTCGAATGCATTAATGCTATGATACTTTTATAAACTAAATGCGATTTCATGGCCATTACACGATTGTGCGAATGAATAACAATTTTACTTTAATAACGTTTTTTTTGCAGATAATGGCAACTGTCTTGGTTGGCGTGAGGGACCAAATAAGCCTTACGTGTGGCAAACATACAATGAGACCCTGCTGCGAGCTAAAAACTTCGGCTCAGGCCTTATATGCCAAGGTCTCACCCCAGGCCAAGGCACCTTTGTGGGTGAGTGACTTAGCAATAATTATCGACAAGAGCACTGACTCGTTTATTCGAGTAAGTCCAAATACTACATTCAAATTAAAAACCGTTTAATATTACAAGTTTCTTATTGTTCTAGGTATATATGCCCAAAATTGTCCAGAATGGATTATGGCCGAACAAGCTGCCTACTGTTATTCAATGGTTATAGTACCTTTATATGATACCTTAGGAGCTAACGCATGTGCCTTCATTATTAATCAAAGTGAGTATGTCTACCATATGTCGTAAGAAAGTACTATAGCGCAGCAAGAACGAATTTTGATTAAATTATCAATATTTCAGCGGAAATGTCAGTAGTAGTATGTGAAGACGACAAGAAAGCCAATCTCCTACTCGACCAATCACCGCGGTGCTTGCGTAAGCTGATCACGATAAAGGAAGTCTCGCCGTCGACACACCAAAGGGCAAAAAGCCGTGGTGTGGAAATTGTTAAGTTCAGCGATGTCGAGATTCAAGGAGCACAGAAAGATCATCCTTGTATTGTAAGTTATTGTAAACTAATAGCATATTATTTTTTTCCGGATTCGAGATATTCGAAAAGGTCACTTAATCTATAAATGAATAAGTTTATTTTATTTTAGAAAGTTTTCATTTATTTATTAACCTTTTTAAAATAAATCTTGTACATTTATTAATTTAAGCCGTCTTTTTGAAAATCTTGGACTTAGATGCTCTTTCCTTAAATATTTAAAAATCAAAAAATTAAGATTTAAATTTAACTCTAAAACTTTTAAAACTTCTTCCAGCCGCCAAAACCAGAAAATCTCTGCACGATATGCTACACATCTGGTACCACGGGCATGCCGAAGGGCGTGATGCTGACGCACGAGAACGTCGTGGCTTCCATGTGCAGCGTCATCATGCAGCTCGGGGAACATCGCCCCACGAAACACGACGTCATGATATCCTTCCTACCTCTTGCACACATGCTTGAGCGGTGTTGTGAGGTTAGTACATAAAATACTACAATTTATTTTATTAAAAAATAGCGGACCGCTCGCTCGTAATCCCGAAGCCTATTTAATCCAAACAAACAATAAAATATTTCCTATATCCTTTATAAATCCTTTACAATATAAATGAAAAATGTAAACCCACTGCTTGGAATGTTTTGCCTTTCGCATTATCTAGTGTTTCTCGATTAAAAACCAAATGGTCACTACATAATTATGGTGGCTATTAATGATTAACAATTCAAACACGGATGAAGAGAGTTTTAAAGCCTCTGAGCCAATTACTCACATAAGTGGCTTTCCAATAGATTTGTAAGAGGCATTCACTATTCTTTCATATTTGAAATAGCAATTAACAGCGCTATTTTAACGCTACAATAATTAATAACAAGAGAGAGAAAGAAATAATTAAATAAAACTTAGTTTTTAAACAACTTTTCATCAGAAAATAGTATTAATTCCATATGTTTAAGTACCTACTTATTGGAAATTTTATATAAAAATCAATTTTTTCATTAACAAAATGTGTAAAATTAAAATAAACAAAACAAGTGTTTAACAAAAATTAATTACCCTAGAATTTTCCAGCCTTTGAGTCTTATAGATACCAGAAGACACAATTTATAGTTTATTTAAACTATAAATTGTGTCTTCTATATATATATTATATATTTATATAAATATTGAAAAGATTGTAAATAAAACTATGTTTTAAATATACAATATAATTTAATCACATTTAACGGTGCATACAGAATTTCGGTTTCTCTAAATATTTCAACTACCCACGTAGATCCGCATTCGTATGAAGTTAAATTCTCAAGTATTGTTATTATTATTTAATGGTACCATTTAATGTTTATAATATTAAATATATTTGTAGATTTTCTGTTTATAATTTAAATCAAAAGTGTTTAATACACAGCAAGTCATAAAAAAAATTATCAGAATATTTTAAATTTTCTATTTTCAAAAAAAAAATAATTTACTTCGAGAGATCTTGAAGTGTTTAAGGTTTATTTATATTAATGCTTCATTTCATTTGGATCTTTCCAGAACGCTCTCTACATGGTAGGAGGAGCTGTCGGTTTCTATAACGGTGATATCAGAAGACTAGCCGATGACCTGAGTGCCCTCAAACCAACCATGATGCCGGCTGTACCTCGACTCCTCAATCGACTGTATGATAAGGCTCAAAATGAAATATCAAATTCAAAGATTAAGAAGCTACTTTTCAATATGGCGTTGTCTGCAAAGGAATCGGAACTAAAAAGGTAAGCAACAGTAATGTGCTACGAAAGAAAATCCTACTCATTAGAATCAAAATCAATATTTCTGTTAAAAATGAATCCGTCACAAACTATAGGAATATTGGAATAAACACATTTAATTTAATGACTCAGAGGAAAAAAGTAATGTTTCCATACCTAGGATACCTTTGGTATCATTTCTTGCACCCCTTTTTTATTGTTTGTTTCATTTTGACAAGCATCGTCAAAAACGAGGTGCAACAAAACTTCCTCGTTCTTCTAAAGATCTTGCAGATGTTAATGATGTCAGTGAATTTGTTCGTGTTCCAGGGGTATCATCCGCGGCGACTCGATCTGGGACAAGCTGGTGTTCCGCAAGGTGCGCGAGGGCATGGGCGGCCGCCTGCGCATCGTCGTGGTCGGCTCCGCGCCGCTCGCCGGGAACGTGCTCACCTTCGCGCGATGCGCTCTTGGCTGTCTGGTCAGTTGGTTTACTATTCTATAGTTTATACTTTAAGGGAATGTGATTATGTGATCTTTCAAAGGTTCATAAGCTATTTCATAGCTTATTTAGCCTCTTGCGTTTTATAAAGATTTAACCTAAACTGTGGTTTCTAAAAAAAATAATGAATTTAACAAAAATGTGTAGTAAGCAAGCAAAACTTTGCTATGACTAATAATACAGAGAATTTTTACAAAATGAAAATATTTCCGTGGAAGCTCCGGAAAATAGTGAATAGTTTTTTTTTCATCAAAATATATTTACCTATATATTTAGCATATGTGCTTTATAAAATCTTTATTATACTTTAAACTGTCTCGTGCCTACTACTTTATTCTATTCCTACTATTCCTAGTAAGGTGACCTAAAAAACGTTTGTAAAATAAGTAAACTATTAATAATTCTGCAATGACACGCGCGGAAAAATAAACGTGACTCTATTTGTGTAGGAAATAGTCACGGTCGCCGGTAATGGGATCAGATGATCTCGGGAAGTTAATGCGAGAGGGAATAGCAGCTGCTTAGATATGCGGCTTAGTCACTTCAACCTTGTTTACTGCCAAAGTTTAGATTTCTCAATTTGTTTGCTCTGCTGAGAGTTAAAAGCAACTGAGAATAGTATTATTAATGTAGGATATCTTGAGCTTCATTTTTAACTAGCTTTTGTGACTCCACCCTCATGGGTCACGGCTGTAGCCTGTAGGCAACTAAACTGTCGTCCTTCGGGACCAGCTCATTTTCCTGATAAAAATCGCATTATTTATTCAGGACTTCTTTAGTTACATTTTCAACTTTAGGTACATCTATAAAACTCAATTGGTTCAATACATACGACGTTTAAACTGTAAAACCTAACACAGTAACACACTGACTTTCGTATTCATAGTATTAGTAAGAAAGGACGAAACATTACCACTCATCAATAACATGTGTCTTCTATTTGAATAAAGTGGCGAGCCAAGAGGACGAAATTTTGCACAATTATAAAAAAATTTAAAAAACACTCTGAAGCTAATAAAATGAATAAAATATATAATAAATTAAAACATTTAAATAAAGAATACACAACTATTTCGTCATTTGAAAATTATATTTTGTGGATTTGATACAGGGCCAAGGTTACTTTATATTGATCATTCACTGAAGATTCCCGCATTTCCTCTTGTTTGTTGTTCTTAAATATCCCGCATTATATAAACGTAATGGTTTTTGTTTATTTTGGATTGGTACGAGATTTGGCAGGTGCGCGTCATATGTATTATCTTTAGTCGATCTGAAAACATATACTACTGTAAATAAAATATGAAACACGTTGACGGATATGATGGAAATTTGTCTTCAGTTTTATTAAATTATATATCATTTACGATTAATAATCGATTTTCCTATAGACATTGTTATTTAAATGGAAACAGTAGGTACAGAATTCAAAGTATTGGTTCTTTAAATTTAAAGTTTACTCGTTAGCAGTTAGCAGTGGTTTGCGACTTTGTCCGTGCCAGTAATTATTTTAAGTCCTGCGGAATCTTTGGGTTGAAATGTTCTACTCTAACGTGTTAGCCATTACCATGTTAACTTCCAGCCTAGTCGGTTCTGCCATTCTGCCACGAAAGAGCAAGAAACATCCAAACATACTAACTTTCGCTTTTATAATATTCGTTAGATAAGGTGTAGTAGAAATGTAGATACGATTAAGAAAGATGACCATACTTTGATGTTAGATACTGTTTCTATTGCAAGATTTTTGTCTTATTTATTTTTACTTATTTCCAGATCGTGGAAGGCTACGGTCAGACGGAGTGCACTGCGCCGGTGACTCTGACTGTTCAGGGCGATCACGTGCCTGAACACGTTGGGCCTCCCGTCGCTTGTTGTAAAGTGAAGGTATCATCAATTCATTTACTATCGTCTAATTTTCTTTCACTTTCATCTTTTAAAAATATTATGTTAACAATTTTAAGTATAACTACGACCCTATACCAATATACATTTTGATAACTCCAATATTTGACGATTTTTATGATTACAAAAAAATAGCTAAATAAGCAATTCATAAACTTTTTCTGACTCTTAAATGGATTGCGCTATATAAGTGTTCATTACTACATGTTTTTTTTTCATTACATTATCTGCAAATACATCTATCAACTGACGTGACGCTGTACATTACTTGACTCCTACTTTTTATTTCTTTATTAATTAGAAAATACATGCCAAATATGACTGAAGATGGCATAATAGAAAGCAGTGATTAAAGACAAAATTTACTATTACTGAGAAGCACATTAACCCAAAGTCTTTTTTACTTACTTATTTAACTAATTACTTGTATTCAATATTTACAGCTAGTGGACGTCCCCGAGATGGAGTACTACGCGGCGCAGGGGCAGGGCGAGGTGTGCGTGCAGGGCGCCAACGTGTTCAAGGGCTACTTCAAGGAGCCGGACAAGACGCGCCAGGTCATCGACCAGGATGGGTGGCACCATACTGGAGATGTGGGGAAGTGGCTACCTGTAAGTGTATTCATAAAAGCACTGCCATTTAGATGAATAAATATATTCAAATTACATCTGGACTGTAGTGTAGTGTGAACTTTAAATCAGCCATGATTCATTAATTCATTCTCTTCTGTTCACCTATTTCTATTCCATTATCATTAAAAGTGTACAAATGATATGTGGCTAGATGTAACAGCTGCAACACAAATGTCATCAGTTCATCACCATCAATCATCGTCGAACATTTTATGATCTGATTATGATCAAATCTCACGTTGACCTCACATTGGCAACGGCTGTCAACCCACGTAATGGCAAAATAACGTCTCCAATGTTTATTATAAAAATGTACACCACCAGCGTCAATCATTTTAGACAAGTCATCTAAAATCCGACGTGAACCATGATTGACATTTATTCTCCAAATAAACATATCTGGCTAGATAAAATTTTTGATATACGGATTTATTTTAAAAGCAAATTGTGTATTAACGATATAATCATCATCCACAGTTTTAGTGCTTTAATTATTGTTGCCAATTCACCTGAAATCCGTCATTTTGTTTAATTCTTTTCACATTTTTCCTTGAGAGAGATTTTCTTTATCAGCACAACAATTAAATAATTATACTTTTTTTCTTTACAGAATGGTACCTTAAAAATCATCGACAGAAGAAAACACATTTTCAAGCTGTCACAAGGCGAATACATAGTTCCTGAAAAAATAGAAAACATTTATATTAGAAGTCAATACGTTGAACAGGTTTTCGTGCACGGTGAATCGTTAAAGGTAAATAAAAAGAGTTATTTTGTAAATAGGCACTTAGTCAATGCCTGAATAAACATATTTATTGCCTACTTAAGTTTATATTTGAACACGTGAAAATAGAAGCAGTAGAGAAACGGCATGAATCTGCTTCAATGTTGTTTTATATGAATCGAAAATAGTTGAATGAAAGATAAATACATCACTGCAACGGAATTATTTAAACATACTGGAAATATTTTAGCTTTTCTTATGTTTTTCATCAAAATATTATCGCTAGCCATACTGCAATCTTAAATAATTACCTTTTTTATGAAATAAATATTTTAATCAAACAGTTTCGTTGTGAGTTCTTGTATGTATTATACGCATTTTTACTATGATAGCGTTAATTGCAAATTATTTTCTACCAAAGTTCAAAAGTCTAAGTTTAATATTTTATTTATTATGAACATTTAATTCTGAGAATATTAATATAATTGGAACCAAGAAAAATTAGTTTTAAAATAAAGCTACAAAAATATGTACTGGAGTCTGGTCTGGTATATGTCTAGTTTTTAAGACTATTTTGTCCGGTTCTCCTTTAGCACTACTTCCTTACTTACTAAATTGCTACTATTAAGCTTAACATTTTGTTACAGTCATGCGTAGTCGCAATAATCGTGCCAGACGTAGACGTGGTCAAGTGCTGGGCGCTGGAGAACGGCATCAAGGGCACGTTCTCGCAGCTCTGCGAGGACGAGCGCGTCAAGAAGATGATCCTCGAGGACATGCTGCAGTGGGGGCGGAACGCGGGGCTCAAGACTTTTGAACAGGTAAATTATCGTCATTGAAAATAAGGTACACCTGGTTATATATATAGTACATTGAATTTATGTATAATTTCTAGAGTTCTGGGGAACTTATGAACCTTAGAAATGGTTTTTACATTTTATTTGACTAAAGAGTTAAATATAAATCATCAAAGTCTTGGGCGCTTCCTAAGTTCTCGTCCTATTGTTTAAATTTTGGTAATTGAATAAAACTATAAAACACATATGAATAAACGAAGCTGCGACAACAAGACGAACCTATTTGAAAAGTTGAGATATTTGAAATATTCAAAAGCAGACTGTTCCTCCACTCAAACATTTACAAAAAGTTGTAATGCAAGAAAAAATTTTTTATTCCCAAATCACGCCAAAAATTACTGTTAAGGATTTTGCATGCAAAGATAACATAATTGATATTATATGTAGAAAGCACCATTAACTCAATTGCGTATAAAATATTGTTTAGTATACTTACTAACTAAAGTACTATTTATATTGCGGAATCAAATAATGAATTATGGGATAAGTTTTGATGCTATAAAAAACGTTAACAGGTAAAGGACATATACCTCCATCCCGACCCGTTCTCCGTGCAGAATGGCCTCCTCACGCCGACGATGAAGGCGAAGCGACCGGAAATCAGGAACTACTTCAAACCGCAGATCGACGACATGTACAATAAACTTGAATAACAATAACGTTACATTAAAATTATACTTTACTCGAACCTAACGTACGGTCGATTTTATATTGTTACATTTTCAACATCTAAAAGTGATAATAGTCTCGTAATGTATTTAAGTTTTTCGACACAATGAACCGCTTAAAACGTAAAAAAATCGTAATGAAAATGAACCGCTTAAGAGAATTTTATTCTAAGTTTCGAAAGAGAAACTTCTACCCACCCAGTGTCGGTTTTTGTTCTTATTGAAATATTTATATTGCTTTAAGATTCGAAACACCATTTTTGAAATTATTTTGAGAGTATTTGATTCGAGATTGTGTACTCATTTACAAAGAATAGCTATGATTAACTTAGTCGAGAATATTTCTTTAGTAAGTATGTGAAGCTAATATGTCTAAGTCACTTTTCTATAAAAGCTTACGATGCTTGGAAATGTCAAAAAGTACAGTCCCGCCAAAATTGTTTTCATGATAAAATATAAATTTTATTATAATGTAAAATAATTGTAAGTCTATAAACAAATTTTCATTAGGAACACGATCAAAATGTGAGTAATTATTATAGGAGTAGTACATTTCTGTAAAAGTCTTTTTACAATGGCAATAATTAAAGAAACAACGGTTTCTTATACAGTCAATTATTCAATTTTTAAACAATTATATCGGTCGTATTTTAATAATCCGACTTTAAATACAAATATTTTCCATAATTTGAATTGTGTCATGGATCACTATTAGTAATTTATCTTTAGCAAAATTAGCTTGAAATTAATGATATAATCGTTTTTAATTCAAAAATTGATTGGCGACCTTTACACAAATACTCAGAAATGCTATGATTTTGTAAATTTATAAGAAAATATTCAATTATATAGGCAAGTATAAAATGTCTTTGAACGAGTGAGACATTGTTTAGTACTAACTTATGGCAATTTGTAATGCAATTTCCTATGTTTTTAGGCCAATGACGTAGGCAAATTTTATTAGAAAATAAATAACAGCTTAAAAATTATTGTAGTAGAACATTGAAGCAATATTATTAGCGATATTTTTAATCATAAGTTATATATTAAAGATTATAATTATTTTTAAATAGACCTCATAATCTTAATTTTAAGAACCGGAAGTGAGAAAATGTCACTCAAGGTCGCCAGCATTAACAAAATATAATTTTGTCAATAAACCGAAATACTACTAGATTCAAATTTATTTTAAAATTACACAGTAAAGGTTACTGTACAGCTAAATTTTTAACACACTTTAGGGAATAAACCTTAAATGTTTAACAATGCTCTCTTTACTTATAAATTACACATACCTAATTACAAAAAGTGTTAAGCGACTGCGACGCCATCTGTATTATATTATTTTTTGTTAAGAATTGACGCAAGCGATTGTACTTCGCGTCTTACAAATTTTTTATATTTTAATTCATCTAAGCAATTTTTTTTAGATTTTTTTTCTTGAGTGTATCGTGTTAAGTTGTAATGTTAGAGAACGAATCTCTTTTATGGGTTGTGTGATTGAAATGAGATTTCCACAACACTAGGCGTAAAACGGAAAGTCTGCTGTCCACTGAGCTATGGCTTATCTAAGAAAAATTAATTTTAAAACTTTCATAAAAAGGCGAATTAAACTATCATATATGATTGATTATTTTCAGTGGAGAGTATACTTAATTTAAATGTAGGTAACATCGCACCGTGTAGATAATTTTGTATTCTCTATTATTAAGGTACATGCTTTGAGCAAACGTTACGGTTTCATATTGTTCAAACCAAAATTTTGTTGTTATTGGTGCAAGTTGTACTACGATAATTTATTTTTAAATAAAACTTATAAAACGATTATCGTGGTTTATTTTTATTACCAAAATTTCCTCCTATGTTTTAGTTTTATCTCTTTCATCAAACAATCAGTGCGATGAAATTAATTAACTGAAAATTTAGATTAAATTTCTTTCAAAGTAATTTTCATTCAAAATAACAGGTAAGTAAGTAAATATAATGATACAAATTAAAAAGTTTTCTTGCCGCAAGTGTTCATTTGATTTTTTTATAATTATTTATTTATCCATGTTAATATTTGGTGTTATACCTACCGAAGCGTCTTCGCTTCGAAACTATTTCAATTATAAAGATGTTATACGAGTACTATTTTTTACGTTCATTTCACCAACAATTTTACGCGAAAAATTAAAGTTTCACAACAAATAGGTACTGTAAAAATCTAGAAATTTATAAAACGTCAAAAATATTTTTAAGTTTATTCAAACGTTAAATTAATTTCATGAGCAGACGATATATGAATCTCATCGCTCATGAACATTTGAATCTCCAGAGGAATCTCAAGCGTCTTGCCAAGTGTAAAAGAAATAATTTATATCTAATTAAAAGGGAGTAGGAAGTAAAAAATGGAGAGGAAAGGGGCTGTATACTTTCGACTTTCTCCATCATCGCATCTGTATGTACGAGCTACATTACGCCAATTATTTATTTAATTATATGTAAAATGTTTACATAAAATATTGTTATTAAAACAAAAAACAGTTTGTTACATTATTTTGAAAGCGGAAAAACTAAGACCGTCTAAGACTTGGTCTAATACTCAATGAGGAAGCCGACAAGACATTCGACCCTCAAGCGGTAATCTCCAAGATAATAGCTTGATATTTTTATCCCGTGAATCACGCAACACGGACGACTAAAACTATCTGTATGTCTGCATCTTCAAATCCGAATGACTAGAGTTGAAATTTGAAAATAAAATGAAATGAAATAATCTCATATTATTAATCATGACCTGGTTTCGAGGGTCCGAAAACAAACACAAACACCCAGAACACGACAGACATCCATATAGTCAACACAGTTGTCTATCATGAGCGGGGATCGAACACGCGACCTTACCGACCGATCGTTAGTAGGTACTACAGTTAGTAGGTTCAATTAATTAAAATAAATAACTTTTTACAAAAAATAAACCGACTTCAAAAGTTAACTCGAATTGAGAACGGAATGGAATGAATGTTTATTTAACGACTTGAAAAAAAGGAGTGTTCTCAATTCGACCGGTATATTTTTTTATGTTTGTTCCCCGATTACTTCGCCATTTTTGAACCGATTTTGATGATTTTTTTTTCAAAGTACCTTGATAATTTTCTCACGAAAAGTAAGATTTGATGGAGTGGAACTGATGATGAAGACCACATATGATCATCGAACTTAATTAAATATAGCTATTATACGGGTTTTGTGTAGTTTAGTTTACTATTTCTTTAAGATAGTCGCTAAACATTGATGTAGTCAACATGCATATAATGAAGTCTAGCTGATGATGGAGTATTAGGAGAGCTCCTCAAGGATTAACAGCCCTGCATCGGGAAAAATCACACTTTTTAATTGGTCATAAGCAGTTGACAATAGTCCATTAGTAATTAGTAATTTAGTAATTTAGGTAAAGCGTAATGTCAGTTGCAGTCCACAACGTGCTGAAGAGAGTTGACTTATATTTAGAGTTGGAAGCCATGTAATGGAATTCCTTTGGCTCCACGCACACGTTCTGTTCGGGTTCGGTTCAGTTTTAGTTTGTTCAATCGAGAAATCACATTTTCAGTTGTTTTCCGTACGGAAACGTTAACGACGTGTGCGCCTTGTCAAACATTTTGTATGAAATTGGAGCGGTCCGAACTGAACCGAACCGAACCGAAACCAAAGGTGTTTGTTGACCCTTATGGATAATCTGCACAGACGTGTAAATTCTGTAGATCCCTATTAATTATCACTTGTAACGAAAATGTGTAAAATAAATAACTTTCCACAAAAAATAAACCGACTTCAAAAGTAAAATTAATAAAAGTTACTTAGCACCGACGTAAACATTTTACCTGCTTGGCACCGACTTCAATATTTTACAGAAGAATTATATGTGTTATTTATGACTTTTAGTTTACTTTTGAAGTCGGTTTATTTTTTTGTAAAAAGTTATTCATTCATAAAAAGTCGCTTAATAAAAACAACTCACACTAGAACCATCACACTTATATACCTAAGTAATATGTACTTTTTCACAACCAACATTTAATCTAGATTCTAGAATATTTTCCCAACTAAGAGAAACGAACACTATCAGTCGACTGTGACATCAACCAGAGCCGACAGTTCTGTGTTACTGTGTACAGCACGTACAGTGCTCTTCGAGGCACAGAACACAAGGACCCAGACCAAGGAACAAATATTTGTCCCAATAAAATCATCAGCTTCGAGCGGGGAGCAAACTCGCTACCGCTGGCATTAAAGATATATCAGTATCAGTGCACCAAAGCGGCTAATTTCGTATAGGAACTCGTACGATGACATAAAACATAATAACTTTATAACATTGTTCATACTTATTTAATTTTATTTTTTCATTAATATTATAAACACTTATATAATCACTTTACCAGCGTGAGTGTACAGGCACCTATTTCCTAAAGGCCGGCAACACAACCGCAGCATCACTTATGTTGCAAACAGTGGCGTAACTAC